>JAWQEG010000562.1:252500-260421 GCA_033782935.1 Petrolisthes cinctipes
ATAATATGTGGATAATGAGAGAAAACAAAGAGAAAAACTAGAATCAGGCAACACAAAGAAGAAAAAGAGGACGAGAGAGGGGCCGTTGAAAAGGCTATTCCCCCAAAAACAGTGATTGTAACACTGATGTACACTCGCTCGGACTCACCAAAGCCGAGAAGAGTGTACTGTATAAGGAGGCGTTCATCATCTTTTGAGTGGAATGAAGCAGGCAAGTTATATTATAATATATTATACATTAAGTACCTGTTTGGGGAGCAACCTATCAGTAGTTTTTATATGAAATTGACAAACATCTAAGATTAAACCCAATCAGTGTTTGTACTGTTGTTTTAGTCTCTTATTTATTTATTTACTTAATTAAAGATCTACTTATCACATGGAAAGCTGAATTTTAGGTAAAGGTACAGAAATGGAAATTACTGTATAATAGATATTTTACTGCCATTACCCACTATTTTGGATCATTCTAAGACACTTTTCTTCTATGGTTTTTCTTCCTCAAATGCCCCGTTTCCAAGATAGGGCATATTCAAATGGGGCATTTTGAAATTAGCCTGACCTTACCTGACCTGACCTAACCTAACCTAGATCGCATCAGACTACCGGGACCTAACCTGGGCAAACTACCGGGAAAAAATCGTGATAAAGTACAATAAATGACAGGGGTAAAATACTAGGACCCAGCCGGATCTGGCAACACTGCTGCAGTAAGGTCCACTTCTGTACTAATACCGAATTTTATACTATTTTGTAGGAGCTGCCCTCTCTGACATCTCTCTAGATTGTGGTGTTGAAACTAGACAGTCAAAGTATGGAGAAATGACTCTCCCATCTCCTTGTTTTTTTTGTCTGACCCTCGTGGGTGGTAGGGCCTATATACAGTAAGTATGAATGGTACACAGATAATGGACTTCTTCACCCACATGGATAGTTGAGATAAGTTTATACCTATGGAAATATAACTCTTAATGTTTCTGAGAAAATTAAATGTTACAAACTTCTTTGATTCTGATAATGAATTGAATCCTGTTTCTTAAGTGGTAGGGAACTGTATTTATTAAATTGGTATGTTTATAAAAAGCAAGTGAGGAGAATCTTGTGTGTGTACTTATTAGTGGGATATGGATTTTACATGGAATTTCTTAACTCACATATGTTTTACTTTCATTATTGTACTTCCAGACAAGATGCTGTATTTCAAACAAGCTGCAGATAGAAGGAAGGTCCTGAGGAATTATGATGACCTGCCCATAGTCTTCAAGCTGTACCACAGCAGTCCTGTTGGAGGACACAGTGGCTGGAATGTAACATCTCCAAGGTGTACTATTGCCTATTGGAGAAGTATGACACAGGACATCCAGCATTATGTATGTGTGTGTGTTTCTTGTGTAGACCATATTATACATGACACAAATACATTTATAAGTGTATATGAAATGAGTGGGATTCTAGTAAAGTGTTCATTCAATAGTGAATGCATTACTCTCTAATCCCACTGCTGTATTGCTCTCCAGTAATTTTACCATTTTTTCCAGATTGCTACTTCAGTCAGTGCCAGATGTTTACAACACTGAAGATTCAGGCCCCAGAAATGTGTCCCATTAATGTCAAGGTACCCTTTGAGTTACTTGGAGTAGACCTGATTGGTGAGTAATATATTAACATTGTTTCATCTTTGTTGGTTCAGGAGCTTCTTTGCTGTTGGTCATAATTACCCAGTTATGCATTCTTAAGCAAACAATTCCTGTTAGTCCATCCAACCTAACCCCTGCAAATAATAACTTTTATGATATTCTTTTATGCTGTAAATGTAGCATGTCAAAGTTTTTTGGAAATAGTTTAATTCAATGTTTGTTCTGTAACCGGCTGTTTTATTCAAACTGTGATAGGACTCCTTGCCTTGTTACCTTTTCATTTGTAGTGACTGTACACAAGAAGTAGAGTTCCTTTAAATGCACAGTACAGTAGTTTCCTATCAGCCCATTCATCTGAGGCCAGTTCGGAAGAATACTGCTAACATAATCTTTACATCTTTAATTAAGGGCAGCTGAGAGAGGCGAGAGCTGGGAATATTCTCATCTGTGTTCTCCCATGATGAGACAAGGTACAACAGCAAGTGAAAGATGAAGTGAAAAACTCTGGTAGGTGCCTTGTTTTGGTAAAAACTTATATCACTGAGTATTGTCTTTTAATATTATCAGCTTTCTAAAAAGTACTTGAAAAAAATACTGTATTGCCAATCCTTTGACATAATTTGTAAAAAAAAAAAATGCATTTTATTTCTAAACATCAATAGTGTTAAGGCAAAAACAATAAATCATGGGTTCTTAACCTGGGGTTCATGAGGATTAGATATTAATTAGTTAACATCTGTATCCACTATACAACCAATGGGCTGTATAAGTGATGAAGACCTTGCCAAAGATGACCTCGGTGACTCTAAAACGTTTAAGAACCACTGCTATAAATATTGGAGTACCTAAGTGATGAATTTTAGGAACAATTCATTTTGCTTGTTTACAGATACACTGCCGTGGACCACCACATCACCGTCGTGCAGTGGCCAAAGTACCCTGACAGAGTGAGTTGTGGTGGTGGAAGGTAGAAGGTAGTGGGTAGTTAGGATGTATACACATCATCTCTACCACCACTTCACACCACCATACAAAATGGTAGGGGGAAAACAGAGTGTGATCCAAAACAGATGGCCAAACTAGGACAGGAGTCTTACTCCCAGCCACACACCTCCTTTAGAAGAGTCTCCAATTACCTCTTATAGTCCCCGCAGTGGTGGCCAAGCACATAAGGCTCTGTGTGCTTAATTAATGTCTTAGCACAGCGGCTCGAATCCGTCTGGAGACACATACTGGTGTGGTTATGTCCAGTTTCTGTGGTGTGTAGGATTTGTTATACATATATGTATAGAGGCCTATTAATGTAGTTAATATATAACGTATAACAAAAAAATACATAATTATTTTGTTTAAAACATAGGTCGGAATTTAGCTAACATCATCTAGCGCATTGACGACATTGTGCTTCGGTTTGGCCATATAATTGATTTTTAATAATCTTAAACTTATAAGATGCACACATCATTCATGTAAATTTGCCTTGCTTCTGCATTGTCACACTTGACTTTGACAGATATTTGTTGTTAATTTAACAAATATATCAACAAGAGATGGAATGCTATATTCGATATTTGATAACAAAAATTTACAGTAATACTAAGAATTATAATGTTGATTAATTTTGTCCATATTTTCTAAAATCTCTCTATCTATCTGTAGCTCTGACGCCTCGTTCGCTCCGGGAACTCCCACCAAGGGGGTGGCCACGCAGAAGGAGACTCTTCTGCTCTGTTTCAACACTCCCTCCTCACTTGCTCCATCCCCCCTCCCCCCCTCACACTTCACTCTCTCACATACTCTTCCACTCTGTTCTGCCATCTAACCGGAGGTCTGCCTCTCACACCAGGTGCCACAACTTCACTATCGTACACCTTTACAAACTCCTCACCTTGCATTCTCTCCACATGTCCAAACCATCTCAGTATATTACGCTTCACTCTCTCAATCACTCCACACTCAATACCAATTGCCTTCTCACTCATACCACACCTCTCATACACACTCCCATTACTTTCTCATCCCACCTAGTAAGTCCACATGCTCCTCTCAGATAACTCATTTCCACTGGACCTATTCTAGACTGATGAGCCCTACTCCATGTCCCATGTCTCCGACGCATTTGTTAGTGTTGGCAGGATTATACTATTTCTCAGTCCCTTTTTCACTCCTACCCTTCATTATCCTCCCCAGTGATCTTATGACCTGCCTGCTCCTCACTGCTCTATTCCTGATTTCTCCTTCCATGTTTACACAAAACTGTTCCCAGATACTTGAATTCCCTCACCTCCTCCATCCTCTCACCCTCTAAAGTTATCTCGCATTCCATCCCAGTTGGCACAGCCACTCTGTAGGGTGTAGCAAAGTCAATTACTTCTGTTTTAGTCCTTTCAAATACCATCACCTTACTCTTACCAGCATTTACCTTCAGTTTTCTTCGAATACACACAGACTGAAACTCATCCACCACCCTCTGTAACTCCCTTTCACTCTCGGCCAGCAGCACAGTGTCATCCGCAAATAAGCTTGCAACCAAAGACCAATTGCTTCATTCAACCTCAGTTTTGCACCCGGGCCCTCCACCTTTGCCTTCATCTCTCTCATGCAACCATCCATAAAGATATTTAACAGCTATGATGACATGACACACCCCTGCCTCAATCCTACACTGATATCAAAAGTCTCACTCAAATCACCCTCGACCCTCACGCAAGCTTTCGCCTCTCTGTAGAAGGCCTCAATCCCCTCCAGCAAGCACCCACCAACTCCGTAAATCCTTAATACATCTGTCATAGCTCTCCTATCAACCCTATCGTATGTCTCCTCCAAATCCATGAAGGCAGCATACAACTTCCTACCCTTCCCAATATATTTCTTCACTATTGATTTTATTGCAAAGATCTGGTCCACACATCTCTACCCTTTCTGAACCTTCCTTGCTCCTCACTAACTTTATTCCCTGTTACTTCTATCAGTCTCTCAGTAATAACCTTCCCATACACCTTCCCGGTACACTAAGATTTAACCCACAATTATATACTGTACCAGCTGTTATAAAAGTATGTCTTTTGAGTCATGTACAATATTAACAATTTATTGTAGGAAATAAAGTTCTTTATACTGTACTTGATGTTTTGCAAGACCCTACCTTATTGTATTTATACTGTATGTGATATTTTGTCACTAATATAGTTTTATAATCCTATCTTAGGGTCTCGGCCCTTCTCTGTCTGAACTCTGCGAATTCCCTACATTCTCTGTCACACTACTTAAGAGTTTTCTGTTTGAAACTAATTTATTACCAAGCATTTAACTTCATACGGCTCAGATATATCCCCTATCACCCATAGTTTTCATACACTGCTAGAGTGACATAAGACCCATTAGTACCTGCTGATGCTAATCTTGATACTGTATACAAGAAAGAGTATAGTATTATGTAATGTCATCATGAGCCAAGTTTGCCCAATAATTCAGCTAGCTACTTAGTGTACAGTATTCATTTACTTGTGGCAAAAGAACATAGGTCTAAATAGTCAAGGTTGATCAATTTAAAAATATTACAGTACTGGTTATTTGTACATAATTATAGTACAGGCACAATCATCTCATCCTTAAGAATTGAAATATTGTCAATCTCTACTTCTAGTCAAAGTTTAGGGAAAATTAAAATATGCCTCATTATAGGGTGATACTGGAGAGAACCTCTTGTTTCTTCACTTCTTCAATGACAATGAATCATGCTTCTTCAACAGAGGTGAAATGAGATTCCCTATACAGTTGGTGTAAGGGTGAGGTGACCCCACTTCACACTTGCATTTTTCACTGGAGGGAAGAAAATTATGATGCAAGGAAGAATATTATGATTGCATAACCAGTCATACTGGAGGCTATATTTCTGCACAAACAGCAAACACACTATGATGAAAGTGTTCTAGCTGTGGAGATGTGCTTAACTAGTATCTTATTTACGGACTTAGATTTCGATTTGGAAGGTAAAGACAGTGATAGAAGAGAAAGCTCTTCGCCTCATAGGTGGCTATATACTAAAAAAAAATTGCAGGAACATATCCATATTTAGGAAATAAGGCCATTAATTGTGCCACTGTTTGCTTAATTAATTAATCATGGACTGAAAGGATTAATAGAGGTAAGCTATGCACTATCTCCCTTCAGATAAATTTGTTCTCGGTTAAAATGAGATAAATGTTTAAAGCAGTTCATGGTGAAAGCCTTGAAGGCTCACTTAATTGCTTCTCTAATAGAACGTGTGGGAATTGATTTACCCAAAGATGTAGTGTTCTGATGTATAATATATGTGTACTTGAGAATGAAATTAAACATCTAAACAAAATCATTGCCAATTAAAGAGAAGAAGGAAGAAAAACAGTCATGTAATTTTGTAAATTATACCGTAATTTAATATCCTGTATGCACTGTATATACAACAAAGTTTGTATTGATATATTCTATTAGAATATGAGAGGGTTAATATATGTAAGCTTGTCTAGAATATCGGTAACATATATTAAGTCATATACAGCGATGATGTGATGGAGGGAGACATATATATTTATTGAGCAAGCTTGGTATGTTACAAGTACGAATGATAATTGAATGTTTATTGTAGTGAAACATGAATTATGCGAGGGAAAATAATTATTTAGCTTGTCACTGCACATTCTCGCGATCAAGGTATGTGGTATGCAGAGCGGGTGCGGGTGTGGTACGCAGAGTGGGTGTGGTGGTACGGAGCAGCGCTCATCATGCCCTCCTCATACAGTGACTACTTATTTATGACATTTATTCCTTACTCGGGATATTCCATGCGCTGTTTTTGGTGCCAATCGCTTGCAAATCATATCGAGTTTGCTATTTCATACATAAATATTGACATATTAAACGAAATGCGAAATTGGAAAATAAATTACTGCCGGAGCATTTTCCCATAATAAAATATATAGGGAGAGACGTCTTATCATAACAAAGGTCGTGTATTTTGTGTACTGTGGCGTGGTATGACATGTTGGGCCCACACGCATGCGCAGTTGATACGTTCCAGTCGCATTCCACTTCCTACTGCTACACCGGAACCCATGCTGGGAACCCCTCAGTAGCAAATTTGATTCTAAGTGTGCCGTTATTTTTGTCCACCATGATGCTCTCCATGAGTTTACAGACAATCGAGGTTAAACTGATGGGTCTGTAGTTTGACGGTTGGCTAGCATCTCCTTTCTTGAAGATAGGAGTCACCTCTGCGTCACGCCAGTCTCTAGGAACGCATCCAGTCTGGATTACCCTGTTGAAGACCACGCACAGGTGCCGTGATACTTCACCATGCACTTCTTTCAACACTCTAGGTAAGAACCCATCCGGACCGGGGGACTTGTTTGCCTTTATTTCGATTATTTTTCTCTCAATTTCTTCTTGGGTGAAGACCATTGACTCCAACTTCTCACTGAAGGAGTCCAAAGGTTCGGGAATGGGACCACTCTCCTCAGAGAACACTGAAGAGAAGTACTCATTTAAGAGGTTATCATTTTCTGAATCAGAGTACATCAATGCTCCATCCTCATTCACCAAGGGACCGATCCTGCGTCGGATTGGTTTACGGCCATTCATATAACTGAAAAACTTCCTTGGAGTTCTCTTTGCAGAGTCTATCCACACGGACCTCCTCAGCATGCTTAGCCGCCCTTATTTTGGACTTCACATTCGATTCAGTCTTCTATGACCGTCAAAGTCCCCAGATGTCTTCGCTCGACGATACGCAGTTCTCCTCTCCCTTAGTAGGTTACGGATTTTCCGATTAAACCACTTCGGTTGAATGAACTTCTGACCTGTTCCCTTCAGAGGAATAAAGCGTGACTGAAGCTCCATGAAGGAAGACAAGAATGACCTCCACAGATCATCAGCACTTTCTCCCTCCTCTAGTTCCATTTCAGCAACGCCTTCACGAAGACCTGCAAAGTTCGCTTTCCTCATGTCTAATTTTCTATGCACCGGGGTCACGGTCTCCATATTAGGGACCTTAACTGAAAATCTTATAAGCTTGTGGTCGCTTCCGCCTATTTCTTCATTTACAGAGAGGTCTTGAATGATGTCATCCTCGGAGGTGAGGACCAAGTCGAGTATGTTAGCACCTCTTGTTGGCTCCCTTACCCATTTAGTGAGGAATTCATCATTTACTAACTCCAAGAGTGGTGTGTTCTCAGCAGAGGGCTCTCTGGTTTCCCAGTCAACATGTGTGTTGAAGTTCCCCATAAGGATGCACACCCTGCCGTCCA
>JAWQEG010000563.1:0-102500 GCA_033782935.1 Petrolisthes cinctipes
CCGAGAAAAAGAACCCAGTGAGCGTTTGATTATATTTGTTATATATATATTTTAATTTATTTTATTACCTGGAAAGCAAACATATATCGTGCAAAAGAGAACCATTGAACTTTGTTAATGTTGATTTTGTGACTGTGGATAGTGACTGAGCTTTTTTGGAAATAATGTAGACTGACAAGTGTGACTGGGGAGCAACCTAACGAACGGAAATGAATGCGAAAGTGCCCCAAAGACAAAGGAACAAAGATAGAGCAACAAAACTGCGGCTAGAATTCAGAAAAAAAAAAGAATGGACATAGTTTGATTTTCTCTTTTTGTTTTACCTGGAATGCAAGAAAAATAAAGATCATGCAAGACTCTGGTATGAAAGGGAACTCATGGAGATTTGCATTTTGCTTATTTATTTTTTAACCTGGAACATAAGAATATTTCGCGCAAAAGAACTCAGTGAGCTCTGATATAATTTATTTTATACACTGGACCCGAAACCAATAGGTGGGGAGATCGAATTCTCTCAGGAAAGGGACTGAAAATATTTACTCTTCCAAATCGAGTTTCAGGCACTAACTATAAGGCCACCGAATGTCGTAAAACACCCTCACTGGTACCATACCAGCTACAGTATTTTGGAATTACCCTAACTTCCCTCCCTCTGTGGCTGGGTGCTAGTTCAGAGATCGATAAGTGGGTGTGTGTGAGTTGCAGTTGATAATAATAATAATAATAATAATAATAATAATAATAATAATAATAATAATTATTATATATATATATATATATATATATATATATATATATATATATATATATATATATATATATATATATATATATATATATATATATATATATATATATATATATATATATATATATATATATATATATATAATTACCTGGAACACAACAGCCACAGGTGTTAACATTCTCACAGCCACATCCTTGCAACATGGTGTACCCAATCCTGCAATTCGTCACCTCATTCAGGAAACAGCGACCTCCGAACTGTCGACAGGTCAAATCTTCCCTGCATCGGTGGACGCAAGAACAATCTGGTCCTTCACAGTTTAGTTGAGAGACGTAGTAGGTTTTAAGCTCAATGTAGGCCTGCACGTCATCAACACATTGTCCAGGGTCATCTTGATTTTTATTGCACTCCACTGTTGCGCTGCATATGGCCCTTGCTTCATGCTCTACATCCAGATCCAACAACAACAAATAATAACAATAATAAAAATATTAATAATAATAATGAATAACAATAAAAAAAAAATAATGATAATAATAAAAAAAATAAAAATAAAAATAAAAATAATAATAATAATAATAATAATAATAATAATAATAAATATAATAATATAATAATTATTAAGATATTAATAATAAAATATTAATAATGAAAAAACTATATAATAATAATAATAATAATAATAATAATAATAATAATAATAATAATAGTAACAATAAAAGTATTATTATTATTATTAATAATAATAATAATAATAATAATAATAATAATAATAATAATAATAATAATAATAACAATAATAATAATAATAATAAATAAATAAATAATAGTAATAATAAAAATGATAAAAATAATAATAGTAATGAAAACATAAATAAATAATAATAATAATAATAATAATAATAATAATAAAAATAATAACAGAAATAATGATGATAATAAAAGTAATATTAATAATAATGATAATAATAATAATAATAATAATAATAATAATAATAATAATAATAATAATAATAATAATATTAATAATAATAATAATAATAAAATAATAATAACGAAAAAATTAATAATAATAATAATAATACATACCCAAACAACAGTAGCACTCATTACTGTTACATATGTTTGGGTTGTCATATACGACGCCGTTGCATTCATTCATGGGAACGTTGTTATTGTAGCACGAACCACCAATTCTATCACACTCGGTTCTATGGAGATAAGAGGGCAGTACAGTGTTGGTAAATCAGGAGCAACTTAATCTTCCAAGCAACCGACCACTATTATTATTGTTCATCTGGTCCTGTTTCCTGACATACTCTGGAGGAATCAAGGCGCTCTAATGAAAAATAAGAAAAAAAATTCCTTTCAGATTAATGAAAAATTCTTTTGAGGGTAATTTGGTTGGCTTCTGACACCTCCAAACTATGCTACGAAACAGATCCCTCATTAAGGAGGTATTACAGAGCTGGTAAATCTGGAGCAACTGAATCCTTCATACTATGCCAAGCCACAGGCCACCGTTACTTTAGTTAACCTGGTCGTGTTTTCTCACAAACTTTGAAGGAATCATGATGCTCAAAACATGCCAACAGTGTAATCCTCCCATAAGGTCCTGGCATAGTTTAGAAGCATCAGAATCTTTCCAATTCACCAACAAAAGAATTTCCCCTGAACTTTCACTCACCCTTGGAGAGGACGACAGCCTTGACGTTCTTCCATTTGTTCAACTTGATTACGTACCATCAGCTTTTCTCCTGGGACCTGAAGGGGGAAGGTAGTATAGTGTTGGTGTTGGTTAATCTGGAGTGCAGTAGACCCTACATATAACATGAATGAATTTACTACATACATCCTTCTAACACAGGCTCAGTAAATCACTTAGATCCCCTTCACACCAGCTCTTCTGTGCTCGCGCTCGTAAACGTCGTGTTCTGGATATTCCGATGGGACCCTTCACACAAGACGTTCCTGTTCGCCCTTGCCCATAAAATGCTCCAGCCAGCAAGGTCGCTCGTCGCCTGTCGTCCTTGCTGGCTGCAGTCTACTAACTCGACCGTGGCTACAGTGACAAATCAGAGTCTTCACACGAGCGTATGGAAACGCCACACACGGGGGTGAGAGGACAGTCAAGGTCGGTTATGCACCTCAAACACTGATGCTTTAGTCATTACTGTGAATGATTTTGACTTCTGATGATGCAAGATATGATAAAATATACTGCTGTTAGTTCATATTATGATATTTAGGGGAAGATGTTCTCACATTTATGTTTTGTTTAAAATATAATTTATGGCCTCTTAGTTTTGCCTTGTCGTTATATCTCATCAGTGATTCTGGGCACAAGTACCTTGACGGTGGGGTATTTCATCCTGAAGTTGTTGGATAATTTCCTATCATCAGCTTTAAGTCCTTCATCGTTATCATCAATACCCCATTACCCTTTCTACAAGGGGTGGGGAGGCTCTAGTGCCAGAAGTAGAATAGTGAAGCAAAAATACAGAAAGTATGGACAGAGTACGCAGTGAAATGGGTCTGGCACACATATCACTCTCCCTTTCAAGCCATGAAAATGCGCAGCTCCCCCCACTACTCTTGATTTCTCATAATCATGCCACTCCAAAGTTTCACAGCCGTATGTCAAAGTGGGCACTACCATTCCTTCATTTAATCCTCTTGTAGCCACTGTGCTTAATCAATGACTTCATTACACCTGCTACCTTTCTCCCTTGTTTTACTCTGTTTTCCACTTCATTCTCCATACAGGGTGTACAATGCACACTGCAAATTTCTGGTATTGTTTGTTGGGTGAGTCCACCACTGACGACGATTTATCTTTTTGGTGACTCAGGTTATTGAATACACAATCACAGCTTTCTTCCTTGCATCCATGTGAAGGGGTGATAAAAAAAACTGGAGCTTTCATGTGCGCGGCACAAAGAAACGCTCGTGTATTGTTTATGATAATAAATAACAGAATCCTGGGGCCTGAAGGGGGAAGGTAGTATAATGTTGGTGTATTCCCCCTTAATAAATAACAAAAGGTATTTTCTGTACTCCTCATAAAGTATACAGCATTTCTCTCCAACCTAAACCATCATCAGGTTTCTCCCCTTCCCTCTGTACAGTCGTGGACATAAGTTTCAATACACATATGGATAACTCGAACAAATTACTGAATAATGTTTTCACGTTATCATAATATGATGTCATTGTTTTGAATAGTAAGTAGCAGCTTGTAGTAAAATATAAGATACATGTATGTGTGTGTGTGTGTGTGTGTGTGTGTGTGTGTGTGTGTGTGTGTGTGTGTGTGTGTGTGTTGTGGTTGTTATTGCTTTGAATATTGAGTAGCTGCTTATTGTAAATTAGAATATACATGTGTGACCTTCCAAATGGTAAGAAAAACTATTTTGATTACCTCAGAAATAAACAACAACAGCTCAGATCGTAAATAATCCAATCTATATTGTACTTTAGTAGTCGAACACATGTATAATTACTGTAAATAATCAATTTTTGGCAATTTTAGCACAAAGGGAAAATCCAATTTTGTATGTTTTCGAACTTGGCCGAGATAATTCCCTTATCCATCACCACAGCAAAAATGAAGTTTCTTGGTCAATTATTCAGGTCACTACTACCTTAACAGAAAGAAAAACAGACGGACAAACAGACAAACGCGCGAACAGACAAACGGAAAAACAGACTGAAGACACCAGCCGAACTGGGTAGTACTACTTGGGTGGACGCTGGATGGAAATCCCGTTTCACCTCTATGTCCACCAACGCTGATCTTTTCGTGCCTCACCTACACCGAGATTAGTATAACATATTCTCAAAGACATCACTCCATCTATATTTACAAATTACAACCAAACACATTACACATTACACCCTCTTGTCCAATTTTAACATTTTAATTATGAATAATTTTAATAAAGCCTCGGAGGCCCCTGGGGATGGGTCACTAAACTCCCTTCGGACTGACCCTTTTATTGACGACCCCTCCAGATGTCCTGGACCATTACCTCATACACTCACTATCAACTTTTGTAACATTCGCAGCCTTTCCTCAAACTTTTCATATATTGAACACCACCTCTTCTCTGCTAATTCTCATCTTCTCTTCCTTACCGACACTTAGATCTCGGCAACGACAGACAGCAACCCCTTCAATGTATTCTCTTACTTTCTCTATCCTCAGTTTCGAGCCAAATTCGGAGTTTGCGTATACGTACGCAACGACCTCTATGCTCTCGTCTTCCCGAACTTGACTCTTTAAAATATTCAACCCTCTGGCATCGGCTCACCTGTTATTCTCAAACTAAATACATCTGTGCTGTATATCTCTCCCCTAACTCTTCTGACTATCTAAAATTCTTTGACTATCTTACCTCAAAAGTGGAACACATTCTATCCCATTCTCCTTTTTCAGAAAGCTCCGTTTTATGAGATTTTAATGTTCACCACCGCCTTAGGCTTTCATCTCTCTTCACTGATCCATCTGGTGAAGAAGCCTTCATTTTTTCTGTCCTCAACGTCCTAAAACAGTTAATTCAGTACCCTACCCGTATTCCAAACTGCCTTGGAGATCAGTTCATTATTCGTGACTTATTCCTAACCTCTCATCCTTCTGCTTATACTGTTGAACTTTTCTCTCCATTGGGCTCCTCAAATCACAATCTTATTTCAGCATCCTGTCCTATCGCTCCCATAAGACCTTTGGACCCTAATAGGAAGCAGCGTCTGTGGCACTACAGTGCTGCCAACTGGGATGATCTAAGGCAATACTTTCAAGATTTTCCACGGAATTACTTTTGATTCCGTGACCGGGGTCCCTCTGAATCTACTGCACACATTACAGAGGTGATACTCTCGGGCATGGAGGCATACATTCCATATTTTTTTGCCTTTTACTAATTCACGAAACTATTGTTCTACTTCTGTCAACAACAAGGAGGATGCTTTTAGATGGTGAATATCGTGAATATAATGAACATCGTGATCTGTATATTTCGGCCTGGAATCGTGCCAAATAAGTTCTCCGACTAGCATAAAAATCCTTCATCCTCTGCCAAGTGCAATAATCTCTCCAACTCTTCCTCTTCCCATTTTTTCTGGCATCTAGCCAAAAATCTCTCCAGTAACTTTACACTTTTCCTCTTTCCCTCCTCTCATCCTTCTTGATGGAAATGTTGTAATCTCTTCAACAAAAAAAGCTGAACTCGTCTCTCATACATTTGCCTCTAACTCCACTCTGGACAATTCCGCCACTATTCCTCCATCTCCATCCACCTCTGACTTACTTATGCCTGCCATCAGAATCTCTTCAAAGGAAGTTTTTTTCTGCTCTCTCTGGCCTTAACACTCGGAAGGCGTACGGACCTGATGGGATTCCGCCTGTTGTTCTCAAGAACTGTGCTTCCGTGCTGACACCCTGCATAAGCAAACTGTTCCATCTTTGTCTGTCATCTAGCACCTTCTCCTTCTTGTTGGAAGTTTGCTCTGATCCAACCTGTTCCTAAGAAAAGAAATCGCTCCCAACCCTCCAACTACCGCATTATTGCTTTGATCTCTTGTCTATCTAAATTTTAGTATTCGAATCTATTCATAACTCCAAAATTTAAAAACACCTTAATCGTCACGATCTTCTTTCAGATCGTTAATATGGTTTCCGTCAGGGACGCTCTACTGGCGATCTTCTATTGCCTCATTCTGATTCATGGCCATCCTCTATTCGGAACTTTGGTGAAACTTTTTCTATCAAGTTAGACAAGCTTTTATCTCCAAACTGCCCTCATTTGGTTTCTATCCCTACCTCCCTCTGCACCTTTATCTCTGATTTCCTTTCTGGCCGTTCTATAACTGCTGTTGTAAATGGTCACTGTTCTTCTTCTAAGTCTATCCAAAGTAGTGTTCCACAGGATTCTGTTTTATCACTTAATCTCTTTCTCCTATTCCTCCTCTGTACCTCTTCCCCTATCCACTCCTATGCCGATGATTCTACCCTACACTACTCCACCCAGTTTGACAACCGCTCATCCCAGCTGTTCCTCTCCACAACACGTGATGAAGCAGTAGCAAGTCTGACTTCTGATCTTTCCCTCATTTCAGACTGGGGCAAAGAGAACCTCGTGGCCTCTAAAACACAGTTCCTTTATCTTTCAACTTGCACCAACCTTCCAAATGACTATCCCCTCTTCTTCAACGATACACAACTTGATCTTTCTTCTTTCCTTAATGTTCTGGGAGTGTCTTACTCTCACAATCTCTCTTGGAGAGATCATATTACATCTCTTGCTAAGACTGTCTCAAAGAAGTTAGGTGTGCCACTGTATGTAGATTCCATGAATACTTCACCCCACACCTTTACTGTCTCTGTACAGGGGTCTCATCTGCCCCTGTATGGAGTATGGCTCTCATGTGTGGGGTGGCTCAACTTTACAACACTCCTGAACAAAGTGGAATCAAACGCCTTTCCTCTCATCAACTCTCCTCTTACTGATTCACTATAAGCTCTCTTTCTCTTTGCTGCAATGTTGCATCACTTTCTTTCTTCTATGACTATTACAATGGATATTGCTCTTCTGAACTCTTTCAATGTATATGCTTGCTCCCCTCAGGAGAGCATGCAACACCTGCCAAACCACTCAATCTCACCCTTTTTCTGTCCAACTTCCTGATGCAAAAATTAACTGGCACTCTCAGACTTTCATATACACAACTGTTCAACTCTGGAACATCCTACCTTCATCCATCTTTCCCCCTTACTACAACTTATGCTCCTTCAAACGCAATGTGTCTAGGCACCTCAAACGAAATTGGACATGATATTGGACCACTTCTTCTATATTTTTTTAAATGAGGACAATGAGCGGGTCCCCAGCCTTTGGTCCTCATCTTGTTTTTAATAGAGAAACAAAAAGACGAACGGAACAACAGACAAACGGACAAACAGATGAACGAAAAAACAAACAGACAAACACGCTAACGAATAAACAGACAAACACACTATCTGAAATGCAGACAAAGACGCTAACGGAAAAACAGACAAACGAACAAACAGAAAAACATACAAACGGACAAACAGACGAACAAAAAAACACACAGACAAACAGACAAATGGACAAACACCTGAACAGAAAAACAGAAAAACGAACAAACAGACAAACTGAAAACGGACAAACGGACAAACATAATAACAAAAATACAGGCAAATAGATGTGACTGAAACTATTACCTTGCACTGTTCAAGCCAGACAAGAGTGTTAATAATTATACTGACCTCACATAGAGAGAATGTCAGGAGGAGGAGTATGAACTGAAGACGTGTAAACATTATGGCACTAAAGTTACCACTCTTGCTTCAATCTGAAAAAAAAAAAAAAAAAAAAAATTATATACAGTCCGCGCAAATGAAAGTGTCGCGACTAGCCACAGACGTAAACAACAAATACATGTACTAAGAAAATAAAAAAAATAGCACTTACCACATTCTAATAGCGTGTAGGCATCCCCCTACGTTTAATACACTCATTGAGACGGTTAGGAAGAGAAGTGGCGAGGTTTTGCAGTGTGGTAGGGTTAATTTCCTCCCATTCCTTCATGATTGCTGCCTTGAGCCGGGCTACGGATGAAGTATCTACTTCTCGTAATTTTCGTTTTATAATGGCCCATAGGTTTTCTATGGGGTTTAAATCAGGTGAGTTACCTGGCCAATCATTAAAAATTGAAATGTCACAGTCTGTCAGCCATTGAGTTACATCCTTGGCAGTGTGGCAGGGTGCACCATCATGCATGAAAAAGTCTGTCTCCCACTTGTCAAAAGAATATGGAAGGTAGTGACACAGGAGCTCCAGGTAATTGTTTTTGTTCATTGTGATATTTTCAGGAAGGAATACTAATTCACCAACACCATGATATGAAAAACATCCCCATACCATCACCTTGTCTGGGAATTTCACGACACCTCGGGTATATTTGGGGTCAATGGGATCACTGCCTCGACGCCGGTACACCCTGCCAGATGTGTTGCCAGCCACACAAAACATTGCCTCATCACTCCAGAGAACACTACGCCACTTGATATCATCCCATTGTTTGTATTTATTAGCAAAAATTATTCTGTTCTTCCTTTGACGTTCTGTCAGCTCTGGTTTTGAGATCGGCCGGTACGAGAGGTACTTGAGATCGTCATGGATATAATGTTGCACTGTACGTAAACTAATGGTGTCAAGCAAGTTGGGATTGTTTTCTTTTATCTGTTTTGCTGTAAGCCGTGGATTAACCTCTCGTTGACGTCTAATGACATTTAAAGTCCGTTGGCTAACTTTTTTTGTTTTGCCAGGATGTTTTTTGTGCTGTGGTAATGAGACGCCGTCACCATCCTGAAATTTCTTTATCCAACGCTGCACAGTTCTTAGATTAACACTTGTACTATTTGAAATTTCCTTTAGTGGCTTCCTGTCCTTGTACAGGGCCAGTATCACTGCAATCTTATCACTTTGCAGTTGCGGTCTCACAGACATTTTTGGCCAATGAGGTGTGTAAAGAGAGGCGAGTGACAAAAAACAACACACAAAAATCGGTCGTTATCAACTACAATCACCTCCTTCTATCACATTTAGACACACACTGGTGTCTAAAAAAAAACGTTAGCCTAGGTGTGAACTGGTTACCAGATGTACGAGAACCATGTTTCAAGTAACGGTCGGGCCCAGTGAGGAGCTATATTTAAAATACACAGAGAGATGTTGAATCATCTCCTTGTCATAAATTATTAGTGCGTCGCGACACTTTCATTTGTGCGGACTGTATATATATATATATATATATATATATATATATATATATATATATATATATATATATATATATATATATATATATATATATATATATATATATATATATATATATATATATATATATATATATATATATATATATATATATATATATATATATATATATATATATATATATATATATATATATTATATATATATATATATATATATATATATATATATATTATTATATATATATATATATATATATATATATATATATATATATATATATATATTATATATATATATATTATATATATATATATTATATATATATATATATATATATATATATATATATATATATATATATATATATATATATATATATATATATATAAACAAATAATTAATTTATATGCAAAAAGTGATGGAAATTAGGATATTCACACACATTCATCCAGACAGAAAAAACACACACCGTGCGTCAGTGGGAAAAATCACCCACACAAACACACACACACCCACATACACATGGATAAGTGGGTTAAAGTAGGACGTTATACAGTATTATGTGGTTTGGAAGAATTTATTATTGAAGACAACTGACGCCTCAAAATCAATAATAAATTCATAATAATCTTCAATAATGATTATAATATTATTCATATTAATCATACTATTCAATTTGAAAACCAGCCACCATTTCGTCTACAAATTCATATCAAACTTAGGGTCGTATTCAAGAACGTTGGTGGTGTTGACGTTTGTGTGGTGCCGGTACCATGGCTCTGTAGTGTGTCTATGGAGTCATCGTACCGTTGCCAAACCATCGTCAACACCATCAATTTTCTTGCATACAGCCCTTAAACCTACTGTAGACCCCTTCAATGCAGATTCCCCCAAATAGTACCACTGATGGCGTGTGTTTTTTGGCAAAGTTAGGGAAATCAGTAGGCAACAAGAAGGTCTCCTTAAATTAATGGGGTAGTGCAGTGTTGGTGGTAAATCTGAAGCAACTGATTCCTCCAAACAATTCCATGCAAGCAACAACAGGCCACCCTTATTTCTGTTCTTCTGGTCCTGTTTCCTGGCCTACTTCGAAGGAATCAAGGCACTCTAATGTAACCAAAGTAAACTCTTACTAAAGAGGTGAGGCGAGCGCTGAGTTAGGTGAAGTGAAGTGAGTGTGTGTGTGATAACCTCTCCCACCTTTATATACCGAGTGTGTGTGTGTGTGTGTATGTGTGTTACAGTCCGTTAACACACACACGCACAAACACACATGATTACTTTTTCGTCTACAATCATTCATATAATAATGCAATAAGAGATGAACAACGGACGAGACCACCAGCCAGATGTTTTCTTGTGATGTAGGCCTACATAGAGCTGTATGCAAGAACATTGATGGTGCATACGATGGCGTGGTACCGGTACGATGACTCCAGACACACATTACAGGGCCATTGTCGCGGTACCATGCCATCTTCAACACCACGGATGTTCTTGCATACGGACCTAGTGTTGAGGCAAAACAAATCACAATGAGGGATAATCAGTCATATATTGTAATGGTGTGTGTCATAGTGGTGAGGGATATAGTGCTCAATATATAAACAAATCACCATGAGGGATAATCACAGTCTTATAACTGAAAGGTGAGTCTCTCTCTGTGTCATAGTAGTGAGGGATATAGTCTTAAACATATAAACATATCACCATGAGGGATAATCTCAGTCTTATATTTCAATGATGTGTACCATAGTGTGGTGAGGAATATAGTGTACGTGCAAGAAATATGTTGCTGGTAATGTGAAGCTTACACTGATTTAATGTTAGTTCTATATTGAGAAAAGCGAGGAATCAAGGCAGGAAGCCCTCCTAACAACTAAACCATATATAGGGGCCTTTGCCCTCACACCTTCGCCTCCACTCTACTGATCGCTTTCTCAATGTTGCATTCTAAATTACTTTCTAGATTACTTTTTAGATTACTTCTTCCTTTGTCCATGTCCCATGCAACTACGTAATAAATTTCGTGAAAATCGGCTCCCAGTCTTTTGAAATATTTTTAACACCATTGTCAGCCCTGTCGGTCACGTCTGTTTGTCCGTCTGTTTGTCTTTCTGGTTAAGTTCTAGTGACATGAATAAGTGACCTAGGCCCTTCATTTTTGGTGTTTTTATTCGTAAGGGAATTATCTTGGCCAAGTTTGAATACCGGCAAAATATGACATACTCTTTGAGCTAAAATGCCAACAATAGATCATTGACAGTAATTATACATGTTTTAGAATATTACAGTACCATTTCAGATGGATTTTGCTTAGAATGTGATACAGTACATCAGCCTATGTTAACTTAAATTCATTCCCTGAGGTCAAAGGTCAGGGTCATATTAAGTGGATAAAAAGGTTTATATATTTTTTGCGTAAAATTTCTTTTTTAAATTTATTTTCATTAAAAATGCACCACTGCTAGACCACCTGACTCTCCAGACCTTAATACCATCCTTTAAATCAAAGGACAAGGCCATTTTAAATACTGAAATGTCAAAAGTAAACGTTTTTATATTATTTTTTTACCAATGTGATTGGTAGGAAGAGAATATTTGTGAACAAAATCTTCCATTATCCTGCATGAAAGATAATGGAACAAACATTCTTTCCTTAAGGTTAAAATAATTTCAAAGTGCATGAAGGTGTTTCATTAATATTATTATGTAAAACGCGGCCGATATGTTTCCAACATGAATCATGATACACACAATGAAAGACAAAAGGTTAACAAGAACACATGTAATAACTAACACAGGTAATAATTGACACAGGTAATAGTTGGCTTCAGCTGTAAACTAACATTTTTAATTATACACTCAGTATGGTATTATCAAGGGTTTATAATAGTACAGTGTTATTGATTGTAAATCTGGAGCAGCATATTCCTCCAAATGTTCCAAGCAACAGGATACCATTATATATATTCATTGGTCCTGTTTCCTGGCATACCTTGGAGGAATCAAGGCGTTTCAATGTACCAAAAGTATATGACCCCCTTATACTGACCCTTCAACGAAAAGTTCTCTTCGTTGCTAAATTTGTATTGTAAAATAATAGGAACTGAGCGACGAAGAGAACTTTGCCCATAAGAAGAAGTTAAATAACACTTCCTCATGCCTTTTGCTATTAACATTTCAAATAACTAGCATTGACACACACCCAGCCCTGTACCATTAACATTTCTTTATTATTTTTAAGAAATATATCCAAGTGTCTGATATCACTCTCTTTGACAGTAATTACTACTCTTTGAAATAACAAGTCACCTGGGCTTTCTGTGATTGTACAGTTGTGCACAGATGATTCGAGGCCAACTCATCCATCAATATGCTGGTGTTTTATCTGGTAACAGGGGCAGCTATAAATTGAACCAAAATTCAGTCTTCTGCTCGGGCGAAACAAACCCAATTATAATTTGTCAATATGCAGGTTTAACTGTTCTCTAATAAATATTATGTAAATATACGTATTATATTGATAATGAGTAACATGTTATAAACATTATGGACATATTTTAACCACAGTATTACAACACATATAATTAAATACTGAAGCTTTATTTCATGTGAGACAAACTGGTTTCGGTACTGATGCAGTATTCGAAAATCGTATTTCTCACATGAATGAATGTATCATTATTTGGATATACAGTATGTGTTGTAATATTATTGTTGTAATATGTCCATAATGTTTATAACATGTTATTCATTATCAATATAATACGTTTACTTACGTGATATTTATTAGAGAACAGTTAAACCAGCATATTGACAAATTTTGTTTCGCCTGAGCAGACGACTGAATTTCGGTTCAATTCATAGCTGCCACTGTTACCAGATACAACACCAGCATATTGGTGGATGAGGTGGCCTCGAGTCATCTGCGCGCAACTGTACATAGTCTTGGACATAAGTTTCAATACACTTATGCATTATTCAACCAAATTGCTGTCTATAGTAATGTTTTCACGTTCTCAAATAATAGTTTTCAACAAGGAGGAAGCTGCCCAGGGGGGCTGACTTTATTCTCTGTGAATATTAGCCATCCCCTACAGGGCTAGAATAAAGATTGTTGTAGGATTTGGTCACTTTCTGGTGGATTTGACGAGGTCTGCCCACATGGATTAGTAATCCACGTGAGGTTTTTTTTTTCTTTCTTCTCCACTGCTGTGATCACTGCCAGCACACGGGGGTGCATTATCCCTTTGCATGCAGCAGTTTAAACTTCCTCCCCCTTATGGTCCTTTCAGGGCTGGTCTCATGGAAGGTGTAGCCCCACTTGTAGCTCTTGTGGTAATGTGGACTTGGGCCCACAGCACTGGCTGCGAGATCAAACGTCCTCCCCCCAGTCTCCCTGGCGGTCGGAGGCCCCCAGACTGCTCTGGTCCCATTTCCCTGGGATGTGCTTCGGTAGCCCAGGCATATAGGACCAGCCCCTCCTTTATTTTATTTCTTTTTTTCACTGCGACCGGAGCGTACCACGGATCTGTGGGGCAGGAGGCCATTCTGCCCAGGAGAACATCAACAACAACAACAACAACAAGAAGGGAAGCTTTCAGACAGTACTGACACCTTCAAACTGATGAATATCGTGATCTGTATATTTCTGGCATCTAGCCAAAAATCTTTCTAGTAACTTTATACTCTTCCTCTTTCCCTCCTCTCATCGTTCCTGATGGAAATGTCACCATTTCTTCACCTGATAAAGCTGAACTCTTCTCTCATAGTTTTACCTCCAACTCCACTCTGGACGATTCCAGCTCTGTTCCTCCATCTCCACCCCCCTCTGACTTACTTATGCCTACCCTCGGAAGGCGTACGGACCTGATGGAATTTCTCCTGTTGTTCTCAAGAACTGTGCTTCTGTGCTGACACCCTGCCTAGGCAAACTGTTTCGTCTTTGTCTGTCATTTCTCCCCAGCGGAAACTGCCTTGTCATGGTGAGGGGGCTTGGGTGTCACTGAGACCTGGCGAACTAGACTAGTGGGGGCTCCGGGCTCTGGTCTGAACCGATATCAGGAAGAGAGGGCTTCCTAAGCTAGAATGGTCGCCAGTAAGAGACTAAAGGGTTCCCATGCAATAGGCTGCCAGTACAAGCCAACAGTGCTGTCCGCCAAAGGGAATGCTTTCTAGGGCTGTCCTGTGTTGGATGATTGGGTGTCTGGGCCGGGAAATGTTGAGAAATGGGGTCTCCGCACCGTCGTGAGCAAACTTTCGGGCCATTGGGGCTGCTATTTAAAACGAATGGCCCCGTGTGAGATGAGGTACCCTGCCCACGGCAACCAGGGCTCGGTCCCCTCGTCTGCTTGGTAGGTAGTAGCTCTTGGCTCCTGGGGCCATATAAATATCAATGATAAATATCAATGATAAATGGATATGATTACACATCCTTTACTTCCTCGAGCAGTGGTTGATCAGGCCTCGAGATGCCACTATCTGATCATGGTTGTGCCCTTGTATGGAGTATGGCTCTTATGTGTGGGGTGGCTCAACCTTCACAACACTCCTGGACAAAGTGGAATCAAAGGCCTTTTGTCTCATCAACCCTCCTCCTCTTACTGATTCACTATCACCTCTCTTTCTTCGCCATAATGTTGCATCACTTTCTTTCTTCTATCGCTATTACACTGAACATTGCTCTTCTGAACTTTCTCAATGTATGCTTCCTCCACTCAGGAGAGCATGCAACACTTGCCAAGCCTTTCATTCTCACCCGTTTTCTGTCCTACTCCCTCATGCAGGAGTTAACCTGTACTTTCAGTTTTTCATATACACAATTGGTCAACTCTGGACACTCTACCTTCATCCGTCTCTCCACCTTACTATGACTTATGCTCCTTCAAACCCATTGTGTCAAGGCATCTCGAACGAAATTGGACATGATTTTGGACTACTCCTCTATTACTATAGATGAGGACGATTGACCCCTCCTGTTCGAACCCTGCAGAGCTGCCCGGGGATCTGGATATGAGACATTAGCCGATGTTGTCAATTCCACGAATATGTAGCCACTTTTGGTTATAATTTTGGGACTGGGCTATAGCCAGCAGTGTGTCAATGGGATAGCCATACTCAGTCAGTGTGCAAATGTTTGATGTGATGGCTGACAATGTTGGAAATATTCTCACACGTTCAAACTGATGCGCCTCTGCCGCCTAACAACTCCCTCCACCACCCACCACCCCACCAACCTCCCCAAGCCATGACTGAGTCACGATTGTTTATGGACACACCGCGCTCTCGGGCCATAAGTTACTTCTCTTCCTCACATCATATCTTTGCATCCAGGAGTCGTAGAGAGCTAGGGTCGGTCTCATTGGTTTCGTCAGCCCCCACGGTAAATTAAATATTTCTAGGCTTTGATATTGTGTCAGGCTTATTGTATTCTAATTGTGTATTACACTCAATTTAATTTAGGTTTAACTTGTTATGGCTAAAAATATACACGGAACCAGACTGGGTAGAGTTGGCGCACCCCTTTTACCCTAATCCCTACTCCTCGACTCACCTTCCTAGATAATGCATGTGTTGTTGCATTGCAGGTATATTGTGTCCTGTGGTAGGGTTATAGGAAGACGTGGTCACACTTGACTATGTCTCTTATATGTAGGCCTAATATTACCCTTATGTTTTGTGGGTGTTATATATGTATTTATGTCTGTGAATAATATAGATATCATGTTTAACTAGTATGTGATATTCCCTCCCCAGACAGTCCTTATTATTAATAATCTTGTGTTCACCACTTAGAGCCATACAACTTCATACTATATTTTGTCCCTTGCAAGCTGGTTTCACAAGAGTTAATTAATATCATCCAAGGGCAAAGATGTAACCAACGTGTAGTGACAATACACACACACCTGCATAATTAAAATCCATGTCACAGTATCACACACACACACCTGCATAATCAGATTTCATATCAAACTCAGAACATGTGCAGATCCAAGGCCAAGAGAGTGCAGATCGGTATAGTATTTTTGTGAAAATTTCTATCGAGATAATATTCTATCTGTCTTGTCAACTGTATATATTGCCATCCACTCAGTGACCCTCAATGCATTTTGACATGTTGGATTACAGCCACGTATTCTTTTCTTTAAGGGCATAGCATACTTTTGGTACTTTGGAGCTCCTTGATTCCTCCAAAGTATACCAGGAAAATATTGGTGGCCTGTTAATTGCTTAGAATAGTTTGGAGGAAGCACTTGCTCCAAATTTACCGACACGTACTGTACTTAAGCGCATATTACACGGGGCTTTTCACTGGACTGCCTCACTCAACCAAATGGTAATTTGGTACAGTTGGCTCTACTTCCGCGTTTACCACTTACCATTGCCAATGTTGAGCCACCCAGAAATTTGAATCCCTAACCACGTATGATCATGATACGAACCACTCACTACAGAGTGAGATGGTGGGTGCATAAATTTAACACAGTTTTTTTAACACTGTTCTCTCCAACAGTTGTGATGGTTCTCCAAAGCCTGATTGTCTGGCCTAGACATTGCATGCAAAACATCACTTTATTTTTTTTTCAGGTCCTGTTTGCATAATCACACTGATAATTTTTGGCCACACAAAATGATGTTGGAGGTAGTGAGAAGAAGAATGTGGTGGTGAAAGGGAGGAGTAGAGTGAGTACTGGAAATGGGTAAAGGAGAAAGCTAATGGAAAGAGGATGTGGGTGAGGTGTGGGACAGGGTGTGGAGAAGTGGCAGAGTGATCATTGAGTAGTTAACTCGCCCTCCACTACAAAACAGTATCCATTGGTAACCAGTAACACAAAGTAATTAATCAGAAAATGTCTTGACTGAGGTCTAGTAACAAAATTGGCTTACTCGTAATATAATAGAACAATGAATAGATGGTGGAAGGTTTTATTGCATAACATGGTAATATATTAACAATTTTAGGATACAATAAAAGGTTTGGCCCCCATGCGGACTCAAGCTATTCCCTTGAAATTCTTCAACTGTCCCTTTTTCCTTCTGGTTACTGTTTATCTTCTTTATTTCTTTTTCTTTTTGTTTTAGTGTCCTCCAGAACAAATTTGGCCTTCTTTCTTTCTCTTCATTCACTTCAAGAGGCTCAAACTCATTCATTACAATTGGATTATATTGAGCACATGCATATCATACGTAGACGTAAACGTCACTCTTTTATATTCCATTATTCGGAGATACTTACTATGTAGCTATATGAAGGAAGAGAGCCGGGGGAATGTGTTTTCAGCTTGTATAGCCTTTTGTGAACTCCTCACGAGGCAATATTGATAAGATATAATTATACTGGTAATAATTCATTACACAAACTTTTTAAGGAACGTTCATTACCACCAGGTTATTCTTCCTTGCGATGCTACAATTGTCTACCATGACAAAGTTAAAATCATAGCGACAACCAAATAATAATCATAAAGTGGGTGGTGCACGAACACAATCTTTAAGGGTTATGGATGTATTCTTATTGATTATTCCCCTCTCTCTTTACTAGGAACCGGCAGGATAAAAATAACTTACTACATGACTCATAAATATAGCATTATAAAATAAAGAATTGCTGGCATGTAAATTATACTGTGATATAAATTCTGTATTAACTTTGTATAATACAGCAAATAGCACTACTCGATCACTGTTGATGCTTTAGCATTTCAACTTAACCCCTCTTTCCATTTCACTCTGTAATGAGTGGTTTGCCTCATGATCACACGTGGTTTGGGATTCAAATTTCTAAGTGGTTCAACATTGGCAACGCTAAGTGGTAAGCGCGGAAGTGAAGCCAACTGTACAATTAGTTCGTCGGACTAGGAAAACACCTCTAGCAGACGCATTCGCTATCCACGGCCACACACAATTTGTGATTCCTCGAACAATAACAATGATAACAAAGATGGAGCGAAGACGGCGGGAGTCATGGAGATTTGCTGCCAATATTGTAGCTCTTGGGGTGTATATTTTGACGAGAAGAGATGAAGAGATAAGCAGAAGGCTATGCAGCTGCAATAGCATCGACGTCGACATCATATGACTGATATAAATATATCGCATAAATATTTATTATCATGTACACATTTTCTTGTAATAAATTGTGCATGATGGTCTACATTTCAATATTTATCAAGTCCTATCAATATTTTAAGTCAAGGGGAAAAGTTTAAACATATTTTAACTCCAAAGTAGGTTGGGTGAAGTAACATTTTATTATAGTGTCTTTCACACGGGGCATTTCACAGGACTACTTCACAAAACTTGACGTTGTACCAGACCTGATTTTGTCTCTTTGAAGAATCTGGTACAGTACCTTGTTCTGGAGTTGTTGTAGTTGGTTGTGGTAGTTAGCTCGGCAGCATTGTGGTTTTCAGTCAAGGTTGGAAATAAACTTCAGTAAGTAAAATTAAGACTTACTTTATTTATTAACCCCTTAGGACCGATTGACCGACATGTCGGTGATAAAAAAATTAATCGTTCCTTCCGAATAACCGACATGTCGACGTACCTACAAAAAACTGTAGCGAGTAGCTAGCGAGCTGGCGTTGGTAACGATGGAAAGCTAACGTCCTTGAGAAAAGGTTTGACTGTGGTAGTGGTGTCTGGCAGCTGCGTATGCCAACAAGGAAATATCTCACCACTACATGGTGTTTTCTTATGTTTCTTATATCTCTCTGCTGTCTACTATACTCCAGGAGAGTCTAGACAGACAAAATTACACTGAAATACGTTTATCATCATTGAAAACCACTTAGACGCATTATTTAGGTGTTTATATACATGTTTACAGCGTACGCAGAGCGTATGAGGTTTTCTTTCATGCGTTTCAGGGGATACTATTTATTTATTATCGGACTTTGACGCTCTGTCATACGCAAACGCGTACACCTAGGAGGCTCCCGTTTTCAGTTCCTGGTGTGTAAATTCAAGCTCTTTCATTCTTTAAGAACAAAATTTGCCTACATAAAAGTTGAAAATTGACCCCCCAGAAGTCGACTGGGGATGAAAAAAAAAGAAGAAGAAGTCGGTCCTAAGGGGTTAATTCTAATGGAGTTTTGTGCCCTGTCTTGTTTTGTGTTAATGGAGAACAGAGAAGATGTCTTTTGGCTGTTTCGATCTTGAGTCCCTAACTAAAGCTATTCTGGTCAGTTTATATTCATTCTTTACTTGGAGATGCCAGTAATGTCTAGATACATTATTACCAGTTTGAAAAGGGGAAGGTCTAGTAAAGCTCCACCCCTTTCTCTTCTCTCTCCCTCTCTTACTTTCGTTCACTGTCTCTCTCTCTTACTCTCTTTTGTGAGTAAAGGAACAAACATCCTTTATGACCTGAGAGCACTAGGTTTGGAGAGATGAAAATAAGATAGGGAAAGTTCATGGTCTGTGTTAATGGTCTAAGGTGGATGCAGGTAGGTAAATTAATGGTGTTCTGGTGACTCTTTTCTACTACCTGCTCTTAATGGCTTTCACGGTGTACAACGTTTCGTCGGACCTACTTGGCCAACCTGAAGGACATTTTGCCCGACCAACCGCGCTCAGAGGTAGTCGGAGGAGACGGACGTACCATCTCTTTCTCCTCTTCATGAAAAACAAACGGGAGGTCCTGTTACTCAGGTAGCCCCGAATCCACTGTCGTAGATTACCTTTTATCCCCAAGTAAACAAGTTGATCCCAAATGACGTCTCTATTAGCAACATCAAGGGCACTTCGAAGGTCAATGAAAACCACCACACTGCCCCTGGAAAGGCGAGAGTACAGGTTAACTAGGCAGTGGTGTGTGCTCTGCTGGGGAAGGAAACCAAACAGCCATGGAGAAAGGCGATCCTGCAGTCTGTACATGAGACGATTGAGTAAGATTCTCTCCATAACCTTACAAAAACAGGAAGTAAGGGAAATAGGCCTGATCTTCGCAGTGCCGGGCTTAGGGATGGGTATTATTGTGCTGCTGGTCTAGGCTCGTGGTACACAACTGTCACGAAGACAAAGATAGAACAATCGAAGTAGAGGGTTCCCAGGAACTAGTTGAAGTAGCGCAGGACAGCATAAGTAATACCATCATCACTAGATGAAGAAGCTCTACCTCGAAAGAGAGCACGGCACAACTTCTCAGTTATCTGCTCTGCATCATCTTCATCATCTCGCAACAGAGCAGACATTAGACGTAGCCGATGGACAGCAGCACGGGAAGCGAGTGCATCTTGTATGTAGATGGGTAGACTGGCTGGGGTAGATTGTTCTGACCAGGCATCAACAAGTTGTTGGGCATAGTCAGCAGGAGTGTGATGACGAGCAGTGGCCAGCATCTTTTTAACAAACCGATGGATGAGGTGCCACATAGAAGCCACATTTGTTTGCTGGTTGATGATGTCCGTGAACCGCTGCCAAGACTCAGTGTGAGCACACTCCTGCAGGGCAACTAAAGCGTCCCTAGATATCTGGTAATGATGGTGCATGGCAGGGGTTGGGTTGGCTTGACACAATAGGACATCACGTTCAGCCTCCTCCTTTGCCTCCTGTATATGTGCATCCAGCGTCCAAGAGTGGGCAGTATGGCGATGCTGGAGGTGTGGCCGGGAGACGTATAGCTTATAAAAGTCATGAGTAGCAGATACAAGATCAGAGTACAACTGTTCAGCTCATGATATGTCAATTGTAGGGAATCCATGGGCCATAAAATTTATGGCCCATGTATTCCCTACAATATTTAGTGGGCACAGCAATACGCAAATGAGTGGCTGAAGCACTTGACCCAGCAGGTAGAGAATAATGAAACCGAAGAGCGATGTGATCAGAAAATAAGTCTGGGGCACGGCGGAGCACTGGACCCGAGTCGCTATCAGGCCAGACGAGAGGATGTAATCCAGAGTACCTCCCCGGCAATGAGTGGCACCGCCAGTGTCCGAGCGTGTCAGATGATGCTTGCGGATGTATGAAAGGAGACGAACACCATTATTATTAATAGAGCCAGACCCATCACCCAAATCCCATATACACCATACCACACACTGTTGGAGAAGGAAGAGCCTCAAAAGTGAATCTAGCTGGGGCAGAATAGACATTACATAACTGGAGTACTCCATCCCCAGGTAGAACCTCAAATAGCTGAAAGGTTATGTCAGGATCAGTGGAGGTACGGAGAAGGTAATGTGGCATGGAACTATGTATGTAAGTCAGGAGACCATTCCTTACCAGATGAACATATGGCACATAACCTGAGAGGGGAGGAGCTTGCCCAGCAGCGAGCGGCCATCCTGGAAATGCTTCCTGGTGAAAAATACACTGGGATGATGACGAAAAAAATAGACCTTGAGTTGACTGAGCTTAGCATAACTGGTGATACCACATACATTCCAGGAGATGACATCCAGCCGGCAATCACTAGCGAACTCTGTATTTGGAGGTAGAAGTCCGGTGAGTGGGGGCAGATGAGCAACCTGGAGAAGAAGATGGACCAGGAGAAGGGACTGACTCGAAAAGCTTTTCAAGGCGAGATGCAACAGTATCCATCTTTTTGGTAAGGGTAGTGACAGTTGTGATGATGGGCTGCTGAGCCTCGACCAAGGTGGAGAGCTTGGAGTCATTGGCAGCCTCAGCGGCAACCAGCCCATCAATCCTGGCTTCAAGGGCAGAAAAGCAGTTCTCGAGGGCCGTACATCGTGCCATAAGGGTAGCAACAGACTTGTGGAGGGCCAGGTCCGGAGGCAAGGCAGTGCTGGTAGGAGGAGCAGTCTGGGGAGGTGGTGGTGGCGGTGGTAGATGCAGAGCAATAGTAGAGACACGAGCCTGGACCTGACGTCGAGTACATCCATGCCACACTTTAACCTCTGGCTGAAGGCATCGTGGACACTTCCATCAAGACGTATCCTCAGGAGGTGGAGGCAGCAGGACGTGATGGTTCATCCCTGACAGGACATGTCTTGGAATCATGGTTGGTGGCACACCATGCACACTTCGGCCTGACAGCACCTGTAGCACCAAAGCTGGTCATTATGAAGTTTCCTCACCTCACATGGTGGAAGACAGGGGAGGAAATCAAAGGAAATCTCATTTGGAGGTGGATCGGGTAGACTCCAGACAACAACAATACGGCTAATGGGGGAACCATCTTGGAAAAAACGACAGGCAAAGTACACACCAGGGTATCCCTTGGCAAGTTTCGGATCAACATCAATGGGGAAAAGGGTGAGGATGTAGCTGGGGAACTTACGAGGCCTCTTGGTTGAGTCTTCAAGAATGAGAGGCAGAGACAAAAATTCACCAGCCTTCACTCTATCAATGATGTCCTGATGCTTCCTAGGGATGTAGACAAACCGGGAGGTGACAGCAGCCATCTTGACTTCAGCCAGTTCACGCTGCAGCTGGAAGGCCCTGTTGATATCAGACAACCAACGCAGCTTTGTGTCCATAGATGGGTTCCCAGAGAAGGAGAGCTTGACATAGGCATTTCTCGGGGCAAAAGCAGGAAGGTTGAACGAGGGCAAGGAGTTGGTATACAAAGAAGAAACACAAGGGTGAGGCAGAGAAGGTACGTCGTGCACAACTGAAGCACCCTTCGCAGTCTTAGCAGCCGGAGGTAAACAGTCGACACCATCGGAATCCTACGAGGAGTCGGACGAGGCATCAACGGGTCGCTGCAACCTGAGCTGCAGAGTGACCGAGGAAAGGGGGGGAGGGTTGCAAGAAGGCAGCTCAGGCCAGTGATCCTCGATAGAAGCCTCATCCTCTTCCAACATGGCCAAGTTGGCCTCCAGGCAGGAAGCCACATCCGAATCCGCGCTCTCCATCAGGCCAGGCAAGGCCTTGATTGGAAGTGAACAACTGAACACACACAACCACACGAAAATACACACACAGAACCACAACAAAACAAACAAACCACAAACAATAATATCACAAACAGCAAAACCACACAAAAAAAAACGAGATAGAACAGATAAACAACACCTAGAACACCACAGAAACAATAACACACAATCAAGAACGTAAAAACAACACAAACAACAAGTAAGGTTGGGGCGAGACTCGTGGATGGAGGTGTGGTGGTGCAGAGAAGAGGAGTCACATAAGCTAATGCAAAATTACAGCCATTTTAATATATTTATTAACATACAAGTAATGTGTTATCCTTCAAGTAATGCAAAATTTATTTACGGTACATATCTTCATTTTTGTAGACACACTTGACTACACACTTGGACACCAAACATTGTTTACTTCATCTCTCATTACGGAAAACAAGCAACCTGCACTAGCTCCTTGTTTCTCTCTCTCTCTCTCTCTCTTGCTTCTCAGTACACACACACACACACACACTATCATTCTAGCACCCAATCTGTGGCTGGCACTAACATCATCCCTCGACAGCTCTACTTCTATGTCACTTGTAATTTTTATCACTACATCACTTGTATCTTCATTATCCACGTAATTCCTTTTATTTTGATGTTGTCCCTCCTTGTATATTGTTCCATTCTATCAAGCTGATATGACTGTTGCTTCAGCTGCTTCTTTAGGTTCGAAACAGTAGCACTATTTTGTATTTTCATATCTACCATAAATTTATCAGTCATAATGGTAACAGCGTGAGTCACTGCAGACGTAATACTTTGCACAATCATAGGTTGTATTGCTTTAACTAACTCGGCAACAATAACTGCAACTTCTCCCTGTCCTGCACCTCCCAAAACACTAGCCTGACGCGTAGGCACACCGGTCTGACGTCGTGTTTGCACCTTGTCTGCTGCTTTCTCCATTAAATAATTATACATGCACTCATTGATGGCTTGCTGTATTCCACCTGAGATCTGTTGATTGAAGTTCCATGATTCGGTATTCCCACCAGCAGAGGCCATTTCTCAAATTCAGAGAGATAGAGAGAGTGGAGAGGGCAGAGCACACGTTCTGTCAGCTCGGTGTCTTGTGTGTGTCAACATACTGTGTCAACATACTGTTAACTTGTCTATCTTATTCAATAAAGGTGTTTTCACGTTGAACGACATCTTGTCCAAGGCGGGGCATGGAAAGTACCTGTTGTCATGGATCCAGCCCAATTGGTAACGCTGTACCATGTACATTGGGAACACTGTAGTTGTGTTTGGCTACACTTTCATAACTTCCCTGGCTGGCGCACGATATGTGCTTATGTTAACTGTAAATTCCTTTGTAGACAGATAGTATTGTCAGGCTATGATTAATTTATGTTGTGTAATTCTATTCAAGCAAGGTATATCCTGTACTAAGCTATATTAGCCTGAAATGGTTATATTGTTAAACCGAGAGTTTTCCCCTATGTGGTTGGCGGTTGAGCCACACACGCCTTGTCTCCTCAACTCGCTCTCTCTCTCTGTTCCAGCTGCCGTAAGACTAACACATCTCCCCCAGCTCTCCTGTTGTGTATCCCTTGGAAATGTCCTTTGTTAGGAGGCCATAGTCCATCAGGACTATGGGCCTATTAGGAATATTTATACTGTGTTGTGTCCCCTTATTATCTGTACATTAAATATGTAAATAATGTAAGTTTGGATGTACTAGTGTTTTGTTATTCCTCTCCAGACTCTAACCATAACATTTTAACCTCATGCCCACTTATTCCCTCATACTAATGGCTGCTCACTGGGCTTTTGAGTAATTCATATTAGACTTCATCATTCCTTCTCTGGGTTACAGAGGGTATTTAGCTCAGGGCAAGAGCTAACCAGGGTTGGAAGTGATAAATTGGGGCCTGACCGGGATTGACCTTTCTTATAATTGTGATAAATGTTTATTTGCCCATAATTAATTAATGTACTAGCCTCTCATTTTTCAGTCAATCAGTGCCGTTTTGACGCCATTCCTCCAACTGTGATTATTTGTTTTGTTGGCATTTGAGCACTAGATTCTTGTGTTGTGAAATTACTTTTGATGTTAGCCTGAGTATGGTTAATGTAACTCGTTGCACATCGTTTCTATTTCCTTCACTTTATTCACTGAGTTAGAGTGCTATGTATGTATTTTAGTCTAATTTTCCATTGCTGTTTGTGGGTCTGGAGAGAGTTTTTGTACACACGTGGTCTTAATTCCATATTTAATTACTGAGGCTCTTTTCTACAGTGAATATTCTTTCTCTGTATAAGTAATTACCATATTCTATCCCTCTATTTCATAGCTAGCTAGCTTATCTTCGGGTTGTAGTCCTCTTCTTGCTGCTAAATATGTTTGTATTAGCTGATTTTGTAGCTAACCCTGAGGTGGAGAGTCTCACTGGCCTGACTAAGGCCCAGTGGTTGGAACTAGGTAATCATTACGGGCTAGAACTACGAGCTGGTCTAAGTAAGAAGGAGGTTCGTCAGTTAGTGTTAGAGCACATGGTAAACGACGAAATCCTTGCTGAGGAGGATGTTGCAGTTCTTGATAAGCCTTCAGATTTAATTCTTTTAAAAAGGTTGCAACTTCAGTTAGCCCATGCTGACAATGAGAAATTAAGATTACAATTATCTCAGGGGTCTTCAACCTCAGAACCTCCATTTCGCTTGTCTGATGCTTTAAAGTTTGTCCCTTTATTCCCAGAAGAGAATCCGGACGGATTCTTCTCGAGTTTAGAGAGAGCAGCTGCATTGCATGATTGGCCAGAGGACAAGTGGGTATTGCTAGCCCATAACTCCTTTAGAGGGAAGGCCCATGATGTGTTTCGTTCCCTTGACTCTACCCTTGCTAATGATTATTATACTGTTAAGAAATCTATATTACATGCATATCAGAAAGTTCCTGAGGCCTACCGCCAGCAGTTCCGTGGCTGTCGGAAGGCCGAGGGAGAGACCTATGTTGAATTTTTTAGACGTAAACAAATTCTCTGCCGTAAGTGGGTGGACTCTGAGCTTATTACCATTACTTTTGACAACTTATCAGAGTTGCTAGTTTTAGAAGATTTTAAGTCTTGTATTCCCCTTAAAATTCGGTCACACCTTGAGGAGCGGGGAATCAACTCCGTAGCCGAAGCAGGGCCCTCAGCCGATCACTATGCCTTGATCAATCCTGACCTTGCTCCTAAGAATAAATCCCATGCGTTACCCCCATACCCTCCTAAACAGATGAGTGTGGTACCAGTTAGGCCACCAGTATTTAGAGATACTAGGGACTCTCATTATAATAGGCCAATGGTTCCAGTTAGGCCTGCTGGTGGGGTACCATATCAGAATGTCGGTCGTGAACTAAGACCACCTCCATTTTGCAGATATTGTAAGAAGCCAGGTCACCAGATCCATGAATGTATGAAGTTGGCCAGCAAAAACACTTCCTCCCCACCTGGCCGTATTGTCCTTCACACCAGCGTGAGATCAGAGGTAGTGGAGGTGCCTCAAGTACCCCAGGTGAGTGAAAAACTTGATTTGAGTCCGTGTTCAGTAACTGTGCCAAGTAACATTCCTCCCTCTTTCCAACCATTTTGCACGAGTGGCCGGGTGGCAGTCTCTTGTTCGATGAATCCCTCCACCTCATTCACTATTCTGCATGACACAGGCTTAGACCTATCTTGTATTTTGAAGGAGGATGTCCCAAACTTTGATTGTTATACGGGTGAGACTGTACTGGTGTCAGGGTTACCAGGAACCGCTCGTTATCCCTTATGCTCAGTGTACCTTAAAAGTGCCTTTGTGACCCGACAGGTCACCCTAGCTGTTGTAGACACTCTTCCAGTGCCTAATGTATCAATTCTGATTGGCCATGATCTTGCCAGCACCCAGGTTGCACCGAATCCCATTGTTGTTGATGTCCCTACTACAGAGAATAATACCAGTAAAGTAGAGGAACAGTACCCACATCTTTTCCCCACCTGTGCGGTCACACGTAGCCAGAGTTGGAGGCTAGCTGAAGCTCCTTCAGAGGAATTTAATGACCCTACTGATGATTTGTTCCTTGGTGAATTATTTAATGATGCCATTCATGCCCCTGTGCCCACGGGAACAAACTCCAATGCCCTCCCTTCCACTAGAGAGGAGTTAATTCAGGAGCAGGCCTGTGATCCTGAGTTGCAGAAGTTTTTCAATGACCTAACTGAGGAAGGAGAGGTGCCAAATGTCCCAAATTGTTTTTATCTTAATTCTAATGTTTTAATGAGGAAATTCAGACCCTTACATGTACCTACCAGTCACACCTGGGAGACAGTTCACCAAATAGTCATTCCTAAACCCTTACAGGCAGCCATATTAAGCATTGCACATAATGGTGTAGGTGGCCACCTGGGTGTGCGTAAGACTTACCAGAAAATTCTATCTCATTTCTACTGGCCGAAGTTAAGAAAAGATGTTGTTTCCTATTGCCGAACTTGTCACATATGTCAACTTAGCAATAAATCTGGTCCTGGAGTTAAACTTGCCCCTCTCTGTCCCATACCAGTCATGGATGAGCCTTTTAGTAAAATTATAATTGACTGTGATGGCCCTCTGCCCAAGAGTAAGCGTGGTAACCAATATTTGCTTACCATTATCGATTCTGCCACTCGCTACCCAGAAGCAATTCCCCTTCGTAGCATTAATTCAAAAAATGTTGTCAGGGCTCTTATTAAGTTTTTCACCCAAGTGGGGTTGCCAACTATTGTTCAGTCAGACCAGGGTTCTAATTTTACTTCTGGGGTATTTAAGCAAGTTATGGAAACTCTAGGTATTTCTCATTACATGTCCACTGCCTTTCATCCACAGAGTCAAGGTGTAGTGGAGAGGTTCCACCACACCTTGAAGACTATGATTAAAGCTTTTTGTATGGAATCTTGTAAGGATTGGGATGAAGGTATTGATTTATTATTATTTTCTGTAAGAGATAGTGTTCAAGAAAGTCTGGGATTCAGCCCTTTCCAACTTATTTATGGTCACCAGGTAAGAGGACCTCTTAAAGTCTTAAAAGAGTGTTGGTTAAGGGAGGATAACTCTCTTCCAGTTGTTACATATGTTCATGAATTGCAGACCACTTTACGAACCGCCTTAAAGGTGGCTCATTCACACCTAGGTCAAGCTCAAGCACGTATGAAACACTATTATGATAAGCACCACAAGGTCCAAGTACGCACTTTTAAGACAGGTGATTCAGTTTTAGCTCTGCTACCTTTGCCTAACCAGCCCCTACAGTCTAAGTTTTATGGTCCCTATAAAGTGTTGGAACGGGCTGGAGACCTTAATTATATTATTGCAACACCAGACCGGTGTAAGAAGATACGTAAGGTCCATATAAACCTTTTGAAGAGGTATCAACCTCGTGAAACATTGCCCCATGATACTGTTGCCCCAGTCACATTGATAAGTGCCCAAGTGAATGAAAAAGTCCAAGATGATGAAAGTTCTCCATTCATAGGAACTAAATTAGCCAATTCTCTGATTCTAGCTGATCTCAGTCATAAAGTGATGCATTTACCCCCTCCCCAGGCCGGCGACATAACCTCTCTTCTACAGGAGTTCCGAAATGTTTGTGGGGATATCCCTCGTCTTTGTCCACTACTTCAACATGATGTGGATGTCCAGGGAGCCAGGCCCATACGACAGACACCATACCGCCTGGGCCCCGAGAAGAGAGAATACCTGCAGGAAGAGGTCAAGAGGTTGCAGAAGCAGGGACTCATCCGTCCCAGTTTGAGCCCATGGTCTTCCCCAGTGGTGCTAGTGCCCAAGCCCGGAGGTACATACCGCATGTGTGTGGATTATCGCCGGGTGAATGCTGTGACAGTGCCTGACTCATATCCCTTGCCTCGTATGGACGACATCATAGATGACCTAGGGTCGGCCCGTTTCATCTCCAAGCCGGACCTTCTTCAAGGGTATTATCAAGTTTTCCTCACTGAACGTGCCCAGCCCATCTCAGCCTTTGCCACTCCAACCGGCCTCTGGGAGTTTGTGGTGCTCCCTTTTGGTATGCGGAATGCCCCAGGGACCTTCCAGAGGCTAATGAATCACTTAACTGCAGAGCTGACTGGTGTCCGAGTTTACTTGGATGACCTGGTAGTGTGGAGTGACAGCTGGGAGGACCACATTGAGAGATTGAGGAAATTGTTTGAGGTTCTACAGGGGGCCTGCCTGACGGTGAACCTCTCCAAGAGTGAGTTTGGGCATGCTCACGTCACCTTTTTAGGGCATGTGGTGGGTCAAGGCCAGCTAGCTCCTGTCAGTGCCAAGGTGGAAACCATCATACAGTACCCCAGGCCCACCAGCAAGAAGGAAGTTATGCGGTTCTTGGGCATGGCAGGATATTACCGCCGGTTCTGCTGCAACTTTGCTCAGGTATCATCTCCCCTGACCGACCTCTTAAACACCAAAAAAACCTTCCAGTGGACGGATGACTGCCAGAAATCCTTCCAGTCCCTTAAAGTTCTACTCTCCAGTGCTCCTGTGCTACGTACACCCGATCACAACAAACCGTTCTACATCCATGTGGACGCCAGCGATGTTGGGGTTGGAGCAGTACTACTACAGAAACTGAATGACGAGGTCTTACATCCCTTATGTTACTATTCCCAGAAATTTAAGAGTAATAAAAAATCCTATGCAACCATAGAAAAGCAAGTATTAGGTATTGTCTTGGCTACAGAAAAGTTTGGAGTCTTCTTATCGGGCAGCCTTCATGTAATTACTGTTTACACAGATCATAACCCACTAGTATTCTTGGAAAAAGTTAAATTTAAAAATGCTCGTGTGTTGAGGTGGGCTCTCGCATTACAACCATATATTATATCTGTGCAACATATACGAGGAAAGGAAAATACCCTTGCAGATGCTTTATCTCATGTTTAATTTCTTGTCTTTTTCAGGTTCTTTGTATTTAGTATTAAGATTTTTTTTTTTTTTGTATGTATTTCCAGTGTATTATTTATGTCTTTATATATATGTCTATGTATGTTATATGTTACTTCATGTTTGTTAGGAGTCCTAAGCTTTTTTCCCCATAAGGCAAAAAAGTTTTCTTGGGGGGGGGGAGGTGTCATGGATCCAGCCCAATTGGTAACGCTGTACCATGTACATTGGAAACACTGTAGTTGTGTTTGGCTACACTTTCATAACTTCCCTGGCTGGCGCACGATATGTGCTTATGTTAACTGTAAATTCCTTTGTAGACAGATAGTATTGTCAGGCTATGATTAATTTATGTTGTGTAATTCTATTCAAGCAAGGTATATCCTGTACTAAGCTATATTAGCCTGAAATGGTTATATTGTTAAACCGAGAGTTTTCCCCTATGTGGTTGGCGGTTGAGCCACACACGCCTTGTCTCCTCAACTCGCTCTCTCTCTGCATCCAGGTTTGTGTGTCCTTTGTTAGGAGGCCATAATCCATCATGACTATGGGCCTATTAGGAATATTTATACTGTGTTGTGTCCCCTTATTATCTGTACATTAAATATGTAAATAATGTAAGTTTGGATGTACTAGTGTTTTGATATTCCTCTCCAGACTCTAACCATAACATTTTAACCTCATGCCCACTTATTCCCTCATACTAATGGCTGCTCACTGGGCTTTTGAGTAATTCATATTAGACTTCATCATTCCTTCTCTGGGTTACAGAGGGTATTTAGCTCAGGGCAAGGGCTAACCAGGGTTGGAAGTGATACTGTAAACAATTATTATGTACTACAGTATAATATATTAGGTTTGTAGTAAATGTAATACTAACCATGAGTGCCTTCTAAGCCATGTTTGTGTTGTCGCCTGGCAGATTGTACAAGTTCAGTAAGTTGTTCTCTTTTCCCTAGCTCCCAGTTCCTTCTTTCGTGACAACCGTGCACTCACCTGAAATATGTTACAATAGTTATAATGTCATCACTAATTACAAAAGTAAGTCAGTTTTTGTCTTGTACAGTCGCGACACATAGTCCTTGACAACAGTGAAAGGCAAAGTCCGGTCAAGGACTATGTGCCGCGATTGTGCAGCCACGATCCACATTTTCTGGCATGCCCGGGCTGCTCAGATGAGAGGGACATGTGTCCTTCTGGTCGGGTGTTGCGAGAGCTCTGACGCTTTACAATGCATTGGGTGAGACAGTGAATACTTTGATTCTGTCTGGGTTTAGATAGCCAGTATTAATAATTCTCGATATGTTTGCATGAATATTCACCAGACGTTTTATTAAAGCTTTTATATATGTTTATAGTTAAAGATTTAAATCATTCATATGCATATTATTTGCTTATTAGTATTCGGTATTAAAAGCATGGAATACTGAAGGAAATATAATCGTTATTCAATAAGGTGTGTTATTCCAATAATATTATATCGTTGTCATGATGTTTTCAGCTGTGTTGTGCTAACTGTGTAATTATTACACTTTGATATTGATAATTTCATCAAGTATAACAGGTTTCATAATGTCAACTGAAAGTCATTTTGATTCTACTTATTCGAATGGTAGGTCCATGTGCTTATATCTTCAGTTATCACTGATTACGCAGATACATAAGCCAACGAAGCTTTACTTTGTGTGGAATTATACTGCAAGCCTGTTTTATGACCTTTTTTATCATACCCACCTTATTACCCAATATCACTTTACACTTTTTTATCTACATTGTTTTAAGTAAATGAACACACACACTCATATGGCTGGCATCATATGTTTCTAACTGTATCAATACCAATGTTTATATATTTTTTCTTCAACATTATCACTTCTCTCTCCTACTTTCCTTTCTATTGTCTCTCCCACGTGACCTCCTTTTCCCCCCATATTAGTGCATTTGTTGCGGCTTCTAGCCGCTTAAATTGTATTTATTGGTTGTGAAACCAGCACAGCTGGATTGCTATAGAATACGCCCCTTCTCAAGCCCAGGCCCCGTATAGGCATAATCTGGGTTGGAAGGGTCTATTCCGTGACGATCATCAGAAGTAAATAAAAATTCAAATCTGGCGCTGTACTGATAGTGGAGCCACCTGGTGGTGGCGTGGTGAGATATTAGCCCCGCTCCGCGCTCTCAGGCAATCGGTCACTCCAATGAGAAAGGAAGAAGTGAATGCCTGCCGCATCGGGAGGTGGGTGGGTCAGTCAAAGCTGTGCTGGTTTCACAACCAATAAATACAATTTAAGCGGCTAGAAGCCGCGACAAATGCACTATTGTTGGTATAGTAAAACCAGCACAGCTGGATTGCTATGCATTCGATGCGGTAGGTGGGAGGTGAGGTGGAGGCAATCACGTGCTAGTTAAGAGTGGTTGAGAGCGGAGAGCAGGAAAGGTAACCGAGCACGGTGAGGTAGAAGCTAAAGCAACTCCCAACACTGGCTAGGTGAGTAGCCGTGGTGGGGGTGTAGTAGCTTATCCCATATTACCCGTAGACCATTCTGTTATAGACCAGAATTGTTACACATAAAGTCTTTAAAGGCAGACTCGAGGGTTCGGGTCTAGGAGGGGGGGGGTCACCCCCTTTATTCAAGTCCTCTGAGCTAGGGCTATGGCCCCCGCTCAGGTAATGTGATCCCGAGGGGATGAAGGAGGACACCAGGATGCAGACATCCTGTGTATAATAAAATATCCTGTCACTCATCATAGTAAGGTAATTGTTTGGAGAATGAATACACAAGAATTCCGTAACAATGTAATTTATTTTATCCGCACCATATGTACACGTATGATAGACATGGGGATGAGCATGAAGCTGTACAAGATGGGGATGAAGTATGGGATGATAGTGACGGGACTTAAGTCGCCCGACCTTTTCTCTTCGGGCGGCCCCTCCCCCTCATGTGTCTCCCGCGGGGACCCTGGGGAATGGAGGGTGGAGTACCCATAGCCACACAGGGGGTAGGGGAGAGCGAGTGGAACAGATACCTCGTCCTGAAGGAGGAAGTGGAAGTCCAACCCCCCAAATCCCTAACCCTCTCCACCGAGTGAGTCCTGAGGAAGGCGAGAGAGGCGGCCACGCCCCTAACGCTGTGAGCCCTCGGGGCGTGTCCGGGATCCCCGTTTTCTATCACTCGGCAGAGAAGGCGAGCGATTGACCTAGGGAAGAGAGGGTTACCGGACCTAGAGTTGTAGAAGATGTGGTCCGGAGAAGCCCCTCTCGTCGCCTCCACGTATGCTGAAAAGGCGTGGACTGGGCAGAGGGGGTGGAAACTTCCATCCCTCAGGAACGAGGGTACTGCGAGAGGGCCAATTTTGTCGTCAACCTGCTCGTTCTTAGCTAGAAACGCAGGAGAGGGGGAGATAGTTAAGGAAGTAAGGTTAGGGCTTACGGAAGAAAAGGCTGTGTGACGGGTCAGGGCTGCCAACTGAGATGCCCTGTACCCTGTAGCTAAGGCGAGCAGGAAGAGAGCTTTCTGGAGGAGATGACAAACCTCCAGAGGGACCCCCTCGAAGGTCAGGTAGGAAAGGGCTCGGTGAAGGGACCAGGAGGGCGTCTGGGCCCGGTGAGGTGCGGTCCCCGCCCGAATCCCCATCCTCAGGAGAGAGAGAGGCCTTTCCGAAACCTTAATGTTAAAACCCAGGAGGAGGGGATCAGACAGGGCTGCGTGATGCGCAAGCACCGTCGCCGGGGCCCTGTTGGTGGAATCGGCGTGCCACGAGAGGAATTCCAGGACTGTGTCCTCCGAGATGACCATGGAAAGGTGTCTTCACAAGAAGTCCTGGAATCTTTTCCAGCACGATTCGTACTGTCGCAACGACGACTGACGATGAGCCCTCAACATCTTGTCCACTGTCTCCTTAGTGAACCTCTTGCTGAGGACTCCCCGTAGAAACTCCAAGCGTGTAGTTTCAGTGACGCTTGGAGTGGTGCAGACAGGGTGCTGGAGAGGCACGCCGATCCCAATTGAAGGGGATGAGGGCACCACCGGGACAATTCTCCAAACCACGGCTGTGCTAGCCAGAGGGTGGCTATGAGGAAAACCCTCCCCCTGAATGTGCGCAGCTTGAGGATCGCCTTCAAGAGGACTGACGTAGCTGGGGGTGGGAAGAGGTAGAGATGCCCCCACCTGTTCCAGTCCTCTGTGAAGGCGTCCAGGCCTCCCGCTTCTGTTCTGGACGAGAATGTCAGGAACAGAGGAAGTAGGGCCGTGGATGGGGAGGCGAATAGGTCCACCTCCGGTGTCCCGTAGCGAAGGCAGAGAGACTCAAACACAAGGGGACGCAGTTGCCACTCGACTGACGTCCCCCTGAACCTGGATAGGGCGTCCGCCCAGTCGTTCTCCCGCCTTGGCATGTAGCGGGCCGAGAGGTGAATGCACCTCTTGGCCGCTATTGTAAAAATCTGTTCTGACAGGGACAGGAGAATTTCCGACCGTGCGGTGCCCTGTTTCTGCAGGCACTGCACGGCCGCAACGTTGGCCATATCGAAGCGGACGCCTATCCTGGCAAACTGAGGGTGTCTGTTGAGCCATTCCTTCGCTACCATCAACTCCCGGGCGTTGATGTGCAGTAGCCTCTCCCCTTCCTTCCATCCCCCGCAACGCTGATGTCCCAGGCAAGACTGGTACCCCCAGCCTACGTCCGATGCGTCTGTCGCCACCGTGATCCCCGGGGAAGGGAACACCCAGGGGACCCGCTGACGCAGGGCACCGGAACGTAGCCAGGGGCGAAGGAGACGGTGGAGAGAGGGGGACACTTGCCTGGGAAGGTTCCTGTGTGCGGGAGACAGGTGGAGGTTTACCTCCCGCGTCAGCCTCCTGTGTTTCAATTGTCCCAGGGGCATTGCAGGGGCCGCGAAATTTAGGGACCCGAGCAATGATTCCCACTGGCGGCGAGAGTAAGTACGGGAAAAATGCGCCTGGCGGACGTGGCGGAGAGTCCGGCGGGCGTTGTCTGGAGCGAGAGAGAGGGTGGCCGAAAGAGAGTCTCACTCTATTCCTAGCCAACACAGTTTGCGAGTGGGAGTGAGAGAGGACTTGGGGATGTTCAACAGGAACCCCATTTCCTCTAGCACTCCCCTCGCTACCCTGACGTTGTTTGCTACCTGCTCCTTGGAAGGGGCGTGAAGCAACCAATCGTCCAGGTACATGAGGGTGGGGACACCCGCCTCTGCCAGATGGGATGCCACCACCCTCACGAGCTTTGTGAAGACTCGAGGAGCTAGAGAAAGACCGAAAGGGAGCCTGGTAAACTGGAACGTCTCGGTCCCCACCTGGAAGGCCAGAAAACGGCGAAACCTGGGGTGGATCGGGACGTGCCAGTACGCATCCTTGAGATCCAGGGATGCTAACCAGTCTCCCTTCCTTAGAACTGTGCGGACCTGAGCAACCGAAACCATCCTGAAACGTAAGGTTTTCACAAATTTGTTTAGTTTGCTCAGGTCCATCACGAATCTCGTTTTTCCCTGGTCCTTTTTGGGGACCGTGAATAAACGAGAAAGAAAGACCCTCCCCGTCGCCCGCTTCACTACCCCTTTTTCCCGCATTTCTAACACATGCGGGACGACCGAAAGTGACACTTTGGTTGAGGCAGGAGGTAGACGTAGTGGCTGTAACGGGAAAAGACAGGTGTCCGTGAGAGTACAGTTAATCCTAGTCCCCAGGGCCCGAGGTACCCGGGGATGGTTGGAGGGTAAATGACTGGAGAGGCAGAGATTTTGACCGCAAGGGAAACTCTGATTTTGACCTAACGGGAACCCAAGGACGGGATTAGGCATAAGTCATATGTCAGAACAGGAGAGATAACAGTTACTCACCGGAACAGTTATCCAGGGCCATGACAGGCCTTGGCGAATTATCCTTGCTGCCCAGCCGTGGGCGGGCCAGGCTGCTGACCACCCTGTGAGGCAGCCCAGAGTGGGACCCTCAAGTGGAGCGGTCCTTCTGGGAGGGGTGGTTGAAGGAGGACTTGGGCTTGCTGTAGGGCTTGGAGCCCTGTCCCCTTCCTCGAAAAGGCTGCTGGCCCCTCTGGGAGGGCCTGTTGTGTGCCTTCGGGGGAGTGGGGTACGAGGGCCTCGGCAGTCTGGAAGGCTGGGAGGGCCTTCGGGGCTGGGAGGCTGGTCTGGATGGCTGTGAGGCACATGGCCTACGGACAAACAGAACGATTAGAAACCAAAGTAGAACCGAATAATCCTTCCATTTCACCTCCCGTGAAAATAACTCAGGTAAGTAGAACAACGAGAGGTACTAACTTGGAGGTAGAGGGTTTTAGTAAGTTGATTACCGCTGGGAGGGAGGCGAAGATTGTATCTGTCGCCGGTTGATCAAACACCACTCCCCTCTGTGCCATCTCCAGCGCAGATTTAGCCGCCGCCTGGCGTGCTGCCAGTCTCGCTTCGGCGAAAACCTTCGCCTCCTCCCGCATGTTGTGGGTTGCCAACACCTCCACGCCCTCCATCACGGTGGCCATGGAAGAGAGGGTGTCACTGTAAGGGGTAAACAAGGAAAAACCGAGCGAACCCGGGGATAAGTACCCGGGAGTAACAGAGAGACCCTCTACCCCGTATCCCTTAAGTAACATGACACACGAGTAAGGTACTCACGCTAGCTGTATACCCGACATCTCGTGGTAGGTGTTGGTGAGGGCGTTGAGGCAGTCCCGGATAAGCGCAGCGGCTGCCCCCGTGGAGATGGTGTGGGCCAACTCCAAGCGGGTAGCAGACTCCGCCTGACGCAACTTGCCATCGGGCTCCTTCAGCTGATAGGAGACCGGGGGCTCCTTCTCCATCTTCCACAGGCATTCCCTCAAGCCCGGGGGGGCACGGGAATGAGGGAGGATGATGGGGAAAGACGGAGGAGGGGGCTTCCTGGGCGCGCTGTGCCTCTGGTGGTCCAGGGACTTAAGGAGAAGGGCTGGGATGTCCAGGTCCCCTTCGCCCTTATCCCCCGGGAAGTACGCGTCCGGGGAAAGGAGGACTGCCGTGTTCCCGTGGGAGCGGTCAATCCTCCAAGCCTCGGACAAGTGTAACTGGCTGTACTCCACCAGAAAACCCATCGCGTCCAGGGTAGCCGCAGAGGACACTCTCGAAGAAGTGGGTACGGGCGCTCAGATAGGACGGACCTTGTAGAAGGGAATAGCGTCGCCCTTCTCATCCTACCCCCACTTCACCAGGACGTCATCCCTCTGGGTCCACACGTCTGGCTGAGCCGTGTCCGGAGACCAAGCCACCAGTCTGCCCTCCTCCGAAGAGTGGGTCCAGGCAGGAGGGAGAAGAGCCCAAGAGTAGGGAAGGTATCCGTCGCCCGCAGGAGGGGGTGACGGGGATGGAGGTGCGGAGGTAACCAACTCCTCAGCTACGTCTCCCGACGGAGACTCGAGTCCCGGGGAAACGGGAGAAACGATAATGACTCCCATATCCCTGGGAGGACTCGCGCCCTCGACGGGAGCAGAAGCGGGAGGAGGGGGAAGGGTGGGAGAAGGAGCGGGTTCCGGAGCGACAGCCGGAGGCTGCGCGGTGGAGACCCCAGGAAAAGCGTGAGGAATAAGGGTGTGGAAGATCTTCACTATCTTCCTCGACGAGGGGCTGTCCCCCCCCCGCTTACCCTTGCGGGATTTGCGGGCGGGCGAAGGAGAGCTCCCCGACGACGAAGAAGAGGAAGAAGAAGACGATGAAGATGAGGAGGAAGGAGAACGGCGACGAGCCCGGGACTTCCTGGAGTGGCGGGACCTTTTAGCCGAACGCTTGCGTCCCCTAGAGAGACCTGAGGAGCCGGCTCTAGCAGGAGGCGAAGCTGGGGGTTCCCTGCTAGGCCCTTGTACCGGTGAGGTAGTCGGTGGAACCAGCGCGACAGACTCGCTCGTTTCCCGGGGGGCGAAGCCCCGAGAAGGAGTCGTAGTACCGTCTAGGGAAGGAGGCTCAATCTCTCGGGCCTCAGGAGATTCTAGCCCCTGAGACTCCGAGAGACAGGAAGAAGGGTAACGGGTCCTGAACAAACCCAGGTCCGCTCCCAAAATCGGGTCCACCCATGCCAAAGAAGAACCGTCTCGTTTATGGGCCATTCTCCTAGCCCTCGTCCACGCCATACGAAGAGAAGCAAGGGCGGGGAGCTTGGAGCGGGCAGAAGGGGAAGAAACCCGACACAACTCGGCCCAGGGGCGGCATACACCACACGCCAAAGGGTCGTAACCCAAGGGAGTGAAGCAGGGTGCGTGAGGCGAACAGTGCAGGTGTCCATCAGGAGAGACCCGCACGGTACACCCCGAAGCAGCACAAAGGGCACGAGTAGGCTGAGGAAGAAAAGAATACACAAACATGGGTTAACACGTGCATACACTGGAACACAGAAGACACGGGAAAACACAAAACAAGGAGAAGTAGCGCGGAAAACACCCGCTGAACCCGGGGGCCAGGACACGACCCCCCAATCTCGCGCACACCCGCCAGGGAAAAACCCCGTAAAACCAGAAAACAGTCCACCACATGGAGCGGGTAAAAAAGACCCCCCGGACAGAAGGATCCTGAAGGAGGGGGAACGGAGGGGACCCGGTAGCCTGAGATGGAACAACCCAGGCTAAAAATACTGGAAAAACACCAAAAATCACTAAAAAAAACCCGCACGGGGGAGGAAGAGAGAACCACGGCACAATTCTCACTCCCCCCTACCGAGAGGGTACACACAATAATCGGGGAAGGCAAGAGGAAGGGCTGCAAAGACCCCACACGCACACCACGTGGGGAGGTGAAGGCCCCACGTGGAGACGCTAACCTCGCTAAAAAAAAACCAGAAACCCCGATAAAACACAGACGATGAATGTACTAGTGGCAGGAGGAAAGGTGAAATGGGGGAATGAAGGAGAAAAACTCCGAAAAAGGAGGCCCAAAAGCCCCCTTCGCTTAGGGAAGAGAGAACTCAGTCCTAAAGAAGAATAAACCCCCACAAACACACCTAAACCCTCCTAAAATACACACACACACTATACATCTGCAAAGCAGGCCAGCCACTAGAACACAAAAGAAACAATAGCAGGAACACGAGACACAATACCATAGCGTAGCAGCGAGGAGCGAGGATGTTGACTGGGACGTGTTCCGCGACAGAGTGACCGATTGCCTGAGAGCGCGGAGCGGGGCTAATACCTCACCACACCACCACCAGGTGGCTCCACTACCAGTACAGCGCCAGATTTGAATTTTTATTTACTTCTGATGATCGTCACGGAATAGACCCTTCCAACCCAGATTATGCCTATACGGGGCCTGGGCTTGAGAAGGGGCATATGCTATAGCAATCCAGCTGTGCTGGTTTCACTATACCAATAATCTTCCATTTAGCCACGTAGCCTCCATTTAGCCACGTAGCCTACTCTTCTCTCTCTCTCTCTCTCTCTCTCTCTCTCTCTCTCTCTCTCTGTAGGGCGTGGGAGGTGACAAAGAGGTAGGACAGCATGTATGAAGTGAACAGGTGGAAAGGAGGGACAGTTTAAGAAATGAAATGGAGTGGCTGAGAGAACTGAAGAGAGGCTAAAACCCTGTAGGGGGGCTCTATCTCAAATATTTGTCACTAACCATTTAAATCCAAATCCATGCTTTACACTGCATCTGTATAATAATCAACGCACATCGGAGCAGTGTGTGTAAATAAATTGACTATATTTCTACCAGAAATGCACACAAATATAATTCGGTGACATGGCCACTGTGCAGACATCTTTGCCAAGGGAATGAAGCAGTTCCGTAAGAGCCAATGAACCGGGAATGTTTGACCCCAAGTCTTCCTCGCAGGACAGCAGGAGACCCTGCATCATTACATATCTTGGGCTTGTCCAGGTAAGTTGGATACTCCATTTCATTGGTTATACTCTGTTTCTACTCAGTTTGCAAAGGCTGCGTGTGAAGTTAAAGAAAATGTGTAACACACGTTAGCATTTAGGAAACAATTAGTGAAGTGTCGTATTGCAGCTTCACCCAGTTGCTTCCCAGTCCACCTGTCCCCCTATTTGCTAGCCCTCCTGCCTGGCTATCACTAAGTCGTTTGGTGTGGTTGAGTTCACACTACAGTAATAGGGTCAGTAAATGAAATGCTTTTGTGAAATATCAAGTGTACCTAATATTTTTTTATATTGTACTAATTATTCTCTCTCCTTTTTTTTAACAATGTCAACTTCTTGTGTAGTGAATGGGTGCAGAACTTATCGAGTTAAAGGCAGCAATATATTATTTCATAGATTTTCTAAGGATGAAGAGACTCGAAAAAAATGGATAAACCTTTGCAAGAGAAATGGAACATTTAATACTGCCAAATCTTACATATGCAGTAAGCATATTGAAGAAAGAAATCTTAGGTATGAACTTCTTAACATACCAGAACCTCCACAACTGAAAAGAATAATTCCTGGAGCAGTACTAACTCTTCATGCACCAACTAAAGGTAAATAACAGAGTATTGTTAACAGCTATTCTCTAAATACATGAAAATATTAGGAATTTATACAAAAATCCTTCAGACTATATAAGCATAAATTTACATTTAATGTATACGGAAAAGAGAAAAAAATATAGTATTTTGAAATTTTATAAATCAAGGTCAAACACGTGAAATATTGTTGGGACAGTTTTGAGGAAATGCTGTGTAATTTCTGCAGAGTAATTTCGCCTTAAATTAACATGAGTTTATGCCAAAGAGAAGATATAAAAAATTATAAATCAAGCCATTGATTTGAAAGTCTGCCACGTGGCATGTGGTTGTGAATGCTTTGAATGAGGATATCAGAAAATGCAGTGTAATTTCTGTAGATTAAATTAACCTTAAATTATATTGCTTTTATGCCAAAAGGAAGAGATCCAACAAACTATAAATCAAGCCATTGATTTGAAAGTGTGGCATGTGGGTTGTGGGTGCGGCTGCCCTTAATCAGTTATTTATACCTACCTCATGGTGAAGAATTAAGTGTTGCCACCAATGTAGGTTAAGAATTGTATAAGTAACTATTCTTCCCAATCTATTATCATAAAAACTGATTTTCTCATGTACTGCATAAATGCAGTGAAAATATTGTTGAATTATTAATATATCAACATTCATACATGTGAATGTAATTTGATGGTAAATTACTGTTTTTTATTGTCACTATGTGGCATCTTCTCTCTCTCTCTCTCTCTCTCTCTCTCTCTCTCTCTCTCTCTCTCTCTCTCTGTGGTACAAATATATAATATATAATATATATATTGCAGATCTCCAAGAGGCAGCTCCAATTTGCAATAAGGATAGCCATGGAAATCTGGAAGGGGTCACTGTTACGTCAGAGATATCTCCTGAACAGAGAAGTAAGTGTTTGTTATGGTATTACAATTATTGTTAGTTACAATTTGTTCCATATTATATTACTGTTTGTAGGCTATGAAATTTCTGTTGATTTAATGCCTTTACAACCTTCATTCACACATAAATAAATAGGATTACTTAAAAGTCAAACACATGAAATGTGGTTGGGACAGTTTTGAGGAAATGCTTTGAAATTTCTGCAGAGTAATTTAGCCTTAAATTAACATGTATTTATGCCAAAGAGAAGATTTAAATCAAGCCATTGATTCGAAAGTCTGCCACGTGGGTTGTGGTTCTGAATGCTTTGAACGAGGATATCAGAAAATGCTGTGTAATTTCTGCAGATCAAATTAACCTTAAATTAACTTGCTTTTATGTCCTTAATCAGTTAATTAATCTCTCTCTCTCTCTCTCTCTCTCTCTCTCTCTCTCTCTCTCTCAGTGGTACAAATGCAGCACTGTAGAGGGAATAATTCCATCTAACATTAACATATTGTTGCAGATCTTCCAGAGGCAGCTCCAAATTGCAAGTCTTCGAGCAGCTTACTTAGAAAAGGAAAGAAAAAATGTTTTGGAGAAATTAGTGTTGTGGCCAATGAGGCACCACTCCAAATGGGTGAAGATATTGCTGAACTACACAGAAAAATCGGGAATTTACAGTGTCAACTGGATATGGAGAAAAGGGAAAAGGAAAATATTCTTGGGGAAATGGAAAATATTCTTAAAGAGAAGAAAGCATGTGAAGAACTTGTAATTCAATTAAGAAAAGAACTGAACATTGCTTATATTAAGGTCTGTGCCAACATTAGAAGACATCTGTGCAAACATTCCCTTAATTAATAAATCCCTCCCCCCCTCTCTCTCTGGTCACATTGACTGTTGAAGGGATTAATAGGAGACTGTAGACAGCTGCAGGTTCAACATGGGAGTGTGAATGTGCACTCCAATATGCATCATGACTTAGCCACACGCACTTGTGTTTTCATGTGGGTGTGTGATGCACATAATCATATGGTGACCACTGCACCTGGACCTGATTAATCTCTCATTACCCTACCGCTTACCGTCGATTGCATATTTCCTTTTTTTTTTTGTCATACACTTTCATCCATTTTTCCCCATCTCATATTCTCTCGCTCACAGCATGTCTTTTGTCCCTTTTCCTTGTGAGTGCGACAATACGAAAAAGGGAGGGAAATGTATGGAGCATAATAAAAAATAAGAAAGATATATGCAATGAAGGGAAAGGGGGGAGGGGGGTAGCGAGAAATAAGTCAAGTCTAGGTGTTTGCAGGGCCCTGGGTGTGTTTTCATCTGTATATCTAGTGTGATATCTAGTGATAACCCCCCCCCCCCACCCTCTCTCTCGCTCTCAGATAGTTAGTTAGAACAGACAGATTAACAATATGCGTTTCAAAAGTGTGGAGAGAGGGCGGGAGCAGAAGAGATTCGGGTGGGAAATGGGGAGGTAAAAGAGAGAGGAGAGAGAGATTACGTGTATGAGGAAAGTAAAGGAAGGAAAGGCTAGGAGAGTAAACAGGTGTAGGAAAGGAGGGGAGAGGGTTTACTCCTTGGGTCTGCCGTGCTTATCATTATAGATAGGAAAGGAAGGGAGGAAGAGATGGTATAATTTTAGTTCCTCTATTGTGACTCACTCACTTTAAACTATTTTCCTTCTTCCCTTCTTTTTTTCCCCTCGATATTGATAGAAATGAGTGAATGAGAGAAAACTTGTATAGGAGAAAGACTGAGATTATTAGAAAGATAGATAAAAAGATTAATAAGAGAGACAAGGAGAGTACACGTAGGAAAGGAAGAAAGACAGGAAGGGAGGGAAAAGATAGTGAGAGAGGAGTGAGGTCCAGGTTTGACAGGTCAGAGGAGCGACGTTGTCACTCCTACTTAGTAGAGTACGTGTATTTACATTGGGTACACTCGAGCTCGTAAATTCGCGACCACGTACTCAAATCAGCCATGCCACTCCAAGGATTTTCATACCTTGATCTAGTTTTTTTTTTTTGCTATCACCTGAGTGTCTGGGCATTTTTTTCATTAAAGACATGCAATCTAGTTTTTTCTTGGAAAGTTATTATCAAGTATGATTAATACACATATATATTTAATAATTTGGATTTTGCTTTAATTGTGATGTAACGTAAGGGGCACCTGAGTATTAAATCATAGAACACAAGAATTATCCTGAATCAGACGTGTCCAAACACCAACGGTCCAACGTCCACCATCTAGAGTCTAGACTCTAGACTATAGAGTCTGCACAGCTGCAATTTGGACGGACAGGAATGGAACAGGGCTAATCTATCCGTCATCGCCTTTCGAGTTGTCGAGACCATGGAGGTAGAATACCTCGAGTGGTCGAGACTCTCGAGAGTCGACAACAGTATAGCCAGTAGTTAAGTGGGTATGAGTGTGTTATTTTTGTGAGCACCGTCAAGGGTCGTAGAAGACGATACACTTATATATACTACTGTAGTACTTAATTAACAAACAGTGAGTGATTCTGATTTTGAGAAAGCTGAGTGTAGTGGTGTCGGGGCACCACCAAAGAAAAATAATAAAACCATGGTACAAACAATTATTTAAACAAGAGTGGATGGACGATGAAAATGTCAAAGATTGGGTTAAACCGGATCCCCGTGATAAGTACAGTGCGTTGTGCAGTGTGTGTGATGTTACCATGAAAAATTGTAATACATCACTGCTACTGAATCACATGGCTTCCACTAAATATGCTAAAAACAATGTTGCTAAGAAAAGTACACCTGATATATGTAAGATGTCTTGTTGAAATACATTTTGACTGAAGTTGGGCTTTTTTTGTTCAATCTGTGTGTGTGTGTGTGTTTTTTTTTTTTTTTTTTTTTTTTAAGGGCAACATCTGGGCTTTTACCTGTTTAGTGAGTGGAAACACTGCCTCAAATATTTATGTCATCTATGCTGGTAACACTGTGTTAGGAAAGTGTCATTGTAGGTGAGAGATTAACTGACAGGTGTGAGTGGTTGGGGAGCATCATAACAAACCACAGCCACTGTGGAATCAACCCAAACTGTGAATTGAACAAGAATAAGTGTGTCACGAGTCAAGGATCGTGACATGTAATATTAACAGAAAATATATGTTTATTTTTTACGTGAGAGCCATATTAGTACGAGAGAGGACGTGCTGATAATTTTTTTTACCTTTAGTACAAGCCCCAACAACACTCTGGGGAACGTTACCACTAAAGGCCATGATGATGTTATATGATACATGGTGGGGTGTTAATATGAGTAAATATATATAAACAATCGCATTAGTATCATGAAAGATAACAAAGACAATATTGTGGTTTTTTTTTTTTTTTTTTTCTATACCTCAATCTCGGGGCTGTAGGCTATCAGTAGCCCGTGACTCTTGCGAGGCCCCGAGATTATTGGGTGTCGCACCAGATGAGACAGTGGAGCTTCGTGGTGATGTTGGTACCGTAGCTTCTCTTCTCTTCTGGCAAAATATCGTACTGGTCCAACCTTTAGTTACAGAGTTATTCTCGAAAAACAGTGTAATACGGGCCCTGAAAGCGTTAGTAGATGACGATACCTTATTTATACACGTCACTATCAGGAGAGAGCAGCTACACCGTCATTCACAGCATCTTGGAATATGGTCGGGCATCTTCTATGTTGTGAGTTGTCGACGATGTGTCTGATAAGCTAAGATCTATAAACAGTATATTACTAAGTCGCTTTGTTTTGTGTTTTCTCAAGGTAAAATTGTTATGTGTTAGAAAACTTAGCTAATGATGGGTAGCCTGTATCCGCGCCTGTATCCACGTTCGCGATACATGATACACCTATGGTTGGTGGAATATACTGTAAGGGTTGAAAGCAGTTCAAACCAGTTTCACCAGACACAACATCCTTAGAATGTGCTGATCTGACAGCATGATGGGAAGTTTCCATGCTGAGCTACTGATTGCTAGATTCACTCTGTAATTATCTGTATGTTAATATCTATGCTATAATCAACTGCATATTGTCATCTTGTATGAAGAGAAAGGGACAATATATATTTACTCACATTATCCTTATATAAACTTGTATTTAACATGACTATATTTCATATATAAGCTAAGCATTATCAACACCATCGTTGCAATCTGTCACATACGAAAGGGTGTGGTACGTGAGGAAGGATCGAGAGAAGAGAGGCGCACTTGGAGCCCGGCTATGGGCTAGACGGCTAGGGAGGATGGGGTCCTGCCCTAAGCGAGAAGATTCACCTCCTACATAATCCTAGAGAGACACAAGATGTCTGGTATAACCTGTAATCTGTAATATGATATACTACAGTAAATAGAGACAAGTCCAAGAGTTTACTCTAAACCTTGAGTAATTAACTTAATTCCCCAGGAAGACGAGAGTGGTAATTCAGACAACGAGTCGTAAGTTGACTGAAGCCAGGTCTGCATCGAGTGGTATGTGAAAACCAGCCCAACTGATAAATGAGAGTTCCTTGGCAGGTATTTCCACAAGCTGAGGTGGACGACCCACGAGTACATGATGGTGACAGTCGGGTGGGGTCTCTACAGGCGTGAAGAGACTCACCACTGTAACATGATGGTGGCAGAAGTGGGATACGTAACATTCACAGAGTCCTGGTTATTTATTCTATATTCCAACTGAATAGTATTGTGTATGTGGGGGTGGCTTGGGCGCTTTACTCGTTGGCAACACTGACGGAGCGAGAGTGAGACCAGCTGTACCAGCTTGAGGAGGTTGGCAGCTAATGGTGGGCTGTGTAACTTAAACCTACATTAATCAGGCATTTTCCAGGGAAAAGGAGGATTTTGCCTGTTGTGGTTATTCTCATCTGGGAAGGAACAAGGACGGACTTGAGGAGGGTGATTATGAAGAGTGAAAGGGAGCTGTGAGAGGAACTACTGGCCAGCGTTTACTCTGGGGGTGTGTGGCATCTACACATTCCTGGCTACATCTTCATTTGTCATCTTTAATCTCCATTCCCAATCTTGGTTAGTTATTCTTATTCTATACATATACACAGTGAACACATACAATAGTGACACGTTGTTGGGGTATTTTTGTATGCCTATATGTCATTTTATATTGGTATGTGGTGAAGGTGTGCAGGAATATTTCTAACGGGATATGTTTAAAGGATTAGGATCATTGAGGGGACTCAGAGGAGAGTAGTAGCAGTTTGGATGGGGAACTAAATTTCCCATCAACTCCCAATACCGCTAATATATATGAGCAATTGAGGGGACTAAATGGTCCAGTGCCAGGGCAGTTAAGGAAAGGATATCAGTTCCGTGTAGAGGGTAGTGACGTATCAGAAGGAACACGGGAAGACGAGTGTAAGTTACCGCCAAGAAGGAGGGGCAAGGTTAATAAAAATACTACAGTTGTACAAGCTACAATTCCAATGGTAACTGCATGCACCTATGCTGTTGGGGGATCAGCCCCTAGTCAGGCGACAGGGCAGAGTTTCACTAACCCTAGTATACATGGTAATTTGGAGGTGGGTAGCGCCCACGGGAATTAGCCAGTAAAGGTTATGAGAGTATTTACAGGTGAGGATTTAATCCCTAAGTTTGAGGGTGATCCTGCAAAAAATAAAGAGAAATACAAAAGAGGTATAGCCTACGATAAAGGAATGTATAGAGCAGTCTTTCATGGAATACAATATTACTGCTGATAGGGGCAAGATAGGATACGAGGACTATGGCAGTCTGCAAGGCAGGGGAGTGCACCGTTAGACGTTACAGGTGCAAGGGCGGGTGCTATAAGTAAAGATATACAGGATTGTATAAAATATACAATATGGGCTAAGGATATTAATGGGGAAGACTGGATGAAAGTCGACGATGAGTGTGATATGTCTGATTATTGGTATAGTGGAACAAGCACAGCTAGATTTGCTATAGAATACACCCCTTCTCGAGCCCAGGCCCCGTATAGGCATAATCTGGGCTAGAAGGGTCTATTCCGTGACGATCATCAGAAGTAAATTAAAATTCAAATCTGGCTCTGTACTGATAGTGGAGCCACCTGGTGGTGGCGTGATGAGGTATTAAGGCCGCTCTCCGCTGGTCACCGCTCGGCCACTCTGTCGCGGAACACGTACCTGTCAACATCTACGCTCCTCGCTGCTACGCTATGGTATTGTGTCACGTGTTCCTGATATCGTTTCTTTTATGTTCTAGTGGCTTGCCTGCTTTGCAGATGTGTTTGTGTGTGTGTGTGTTTTAGGAGTTATAGGGTGTTAGTGTGGTGGTTTTTCTTTTTCTAGGGCTGATTCATGTCTCTTTCCTAGCGAAGGGGGGCTCTTTTGGGCCTCCTTTTTCGGAGTTTTCTCCTTTTTTCCCCCTCTCACCATTCCTCCTGCCACTAGTACATTTATTTAGTGTTTTTTCCTCGTTTTTTTTTAGGTTTTTAGCGAGGCTTAGCGTCCCCACGTGGGGCCCTTGCCTCCCCACGTGGTGTGTGTGTTGGGGCTTGTGAGCCCTCTTGTGCCTTCCCCGAGTATTGTGTAAGCCCTCACGGGTGGTGGGGAGTGAGAATTGTGCCCAGGTTCTCCCTTCCTCTCCCGTGCGTGTTTTTTAGTGTGTTTTGTGTTTTTCCCAGTGTGGTGTTCCTGGGTTGTTGCCCCTCAGGCTGCCTGTGCCCCTCCTTCGGGGTCCTTCAGACCGGAGGGTTTTTTCCCCGCTCCATGTGGCGGGGTTTTTTAGTGGTTTTACGGGGTTTTTTCCCTGGCGGGTGCACGTGGGGTTGTTGTGTTGTGTTTCCTGGTACCCCCGGGTGTAGTGGGCTACTTCTCCCGCGCTACATTTCTCCATGTTTTGTGTTTTCCCGTGTTTTACAGTGTTCCAGTGATTGCACGTGCTAACCCATGTTTGTGTATTCTCTTTTTTCTCCATCAGCCTACTCGTGCCTTATGTGCTTCGTCGGGGTGTACTGTGCGGGTCTCGCCTGACGGCCACCTGCACTGTTCGCCTCACGCACCCTGCTCCACTCCCTTGGGTTACGACCCCTTGGCGTGTGGTGTGTGCCGCCCCTGGGCTGAGTTGCTTCTCTTCGTATGGCTTGGACGAGGGCTAGGAGAATGGCCCACAAGCGAGATGGTTCTTCTTTGTCGTGGGCGGACCCGATTTTGGGAACGGACCTGGGGTTATCCAGGTCCCGTTACCCTTCTACCTGTCTCTCGGAGTCTCAGGGGCTAGAACCCCCTGCGTCCCGAGAGATTGAGCCTCCTTCCCTAGACGGTACTACGACTCCTTCTCGGGGCTTCAACCCCCAGGAAGCGAGCGAGTCTGTCGCGCTGGTTACCCTGCCTACCTCACCGGTACAAGGGCCCAGCAGAGAACCTTCAGCTTTGTCGCCCTCTAGAACCGGCTCTTCGGGTCGCTCTAGAGGACGCAAGCGATCGGCAAAAAGGTCCCGCCACGCCAAGAAGTCCCGGGCTTGTCGCCGTTCTCCTTCCTCCTCGTCATCGTCTTCTTCATCCTCTTCGTCTTCGTCAGGGGACTCTCCTTCGCCCGTCCGCAAACCCCGCAAGGGTGAGCGGGGGGAGGTGAGCCCCTCGTCGTTGAAGATTGTGAAGATCTTCCATACCCTTATGCTTCACGCCATTCCTGCCCTTATTCCTGCGGTTACCCCCGTGCAGCGTCCGGCTCTAGCTCCGGAACCCGCTCCTCCTCTCACCCTTGCCCCTCCTCCTGCTTCTGCTCTGGTCTGGGGCGCGAGTCCACCCGGGGATATTGGAGACATTCCCCTCCCTCCTTTATCTCCGGGACTCGAGTCTCCGGCTGGGGACGTGGCTGAGGAGTTGGCTACCTCCTCCCCTCCTTCCCCGTCGCCCCTCCTGCGGACGACGGGTACCTCCCCTACTCTTGGGCTCTCCTTCCTCCTTCCTGGACCCACTCTTCGGAGGAGGGCAGACTGGTGGCTTGGTCTCTGGACACAACCAGACGTGTGGACCTGGAGGGATGATGTCCTGGTGAAGTGGAGGGCATATGAGAAGGGCGACGCTATTCCCTTCTACAAGGTCCGTCCCATCTCAGCGCCTGTACCCACTTCATCGAGGGTATCGTCTGCAGCTACCCTGGACGCGATGGGTTTTCTGGTGGAGTACAGTAATTTACAGCTGTCAGAGGCTTGGAGGATTGACCACTCCCACGGGAACACGGCAGTCCTCCTTTCCCCGGACGCGTACTTCCCGGGGGATAAGGGTGAAGGGGACCTGGACATTCCAGCCCTTCTCCTTAAGTCCCTGGACCACCAGAAACACAACGTAGCCAGGAAACCCCCTCCTCCATCTTTCCCCGTCGTCCTCCCTCATTCCCGTGCCCCGCCGGGTTTGAGGGAATGCCTGTGGAAGACGGAGGAGGAGCCTCCGGTCCCCTATCAGCTAAAGGAGCCCAAAGGTAAGTTGCGGCAGGCAGAGTCGGCGGCCAGATTGGAGTTAGCCCATACCATCTCCACGGGGGCGGCTGCTTCTCTTATACGGGACTGCCTCAACGCCCTCACCAACACTTACAACGAGATGTCGGGTTTACAGCTAGCGTGAGTACTTTTACTTCTGGTGTTGTGTTGCTCGAGGGATACAGGGTAGAGGGTCTCTCTGTTTACTCCCGTGTCTCTATCCCCGGGTTCGCTCGGTTTTCCTTGTTTACCCCTTACAGTGACACCCTCTCTTCCATGGCCACCGTCATGGAGGGCGTCGCGCCAATGGCTACCCACAACATGCGGGAGGAGGCGAAGATTTTCGCCGAGGCGAGACTGGCAGCCCGTCAGGCAGCCGCTAAATCTGCGCCGGAGATGGCACAGAGGGGAGTGGTGCGAGCTGCCCTCCTGTCCCCTGCCCTCTTCGACCAGCCGGCGACAGACGCGATCTTCTCCTCTCTCCCGGCTGTGATTAACCTACCGAAACCCTCTACCTCCAAGTAAGTACCTCTCGTTAATCCCATTACCTGAGTTATTCTTTAACTGGAGGTGAAATTAGAGGAAAATAATGGTCCCTCTTTTTTCCTAATCAATCTGTTTGTCCGTAGGCCATGTGCCCCACAGCCTTCCAGACCGGCTTACCAGCCCCGAAGGCCCTCCCAGCCTTCAAGACTACCGAGACTACCCCACTCCCCCGAAACAGCACAACAGGTTCTCCCAGCAGGGCCAGCAGCCATTTCGTGGGAGAGGGCAGGGCTCCAAGCCCTTCCAGAAATCGAAGCCCTCCTTCGCCCACCCCTCCCAGAAGGGCCGCTCCACTTGAGGGTCCCACTCTGGGCTGCCTCACGGGGTGGTCAGCAGCCTGGCCCTCCCACGGCTGGGCAGCAAGGGTAATACGGCAGGGCCTGTCCTGGCCCTGGATAACTGTTCCGGTGAGTAACTGTGGTTGTTAACTCTCCTAGTCTGACATTTCTGACATATGACATAACCCTCCTCCCAACCTTGGGTTCCCGTTAGGTCAAAATCAGAGTTCCCCTTTACGGTCAAAATCTCATCCTCTCTGCCCGTCATTCTACCCCTCCAACCATCCCCGGGTCCCTCGGGTCCCGGGCTAGGATTAACTGTGCTCTCACTGACACCTGTTATTTCCCGTTACAGCCACTACGTCTACCTCCTGCCTCAACCAAAGTGTCACTTTCGGTCATCTTGCATGTGTTAGAAATGCGGGAAAAAGGGGTAGTGGAGCGGGCGACGGGGAGGGTCTTACTTTCTCGTTTATTCACGGTCCCCTAAAAGGACCAGGGAAAAACGAGATTGGTGATGGACCTGAGCAAGCTAAACAAATTTGTGAAAACCTTACGTATCAAGATTGTTTTGGTTGCCCAGGTCTGCACAGTTCTAAGGAAGGGAGACTGGTTAGCATCCCTGGATCTCAAGGATGCGTACTGGCACGTCCCGATCCACCCCAGGTTTCGCCGTTTTCTGGCCTTCCAGGTGGGGACCGAGATGTTTCAGTTTACCAGGCTCCCTTTCGGTCTCTCTCTAGCTCCTCGAGTCTTCACAAAGCTCGTGAGGGTGGTGGCATCCCGTCTGGCAGAGGCGGGTGTCCCCACCCTCATGTACCTGGACGATTGGTTGCTTCACGCCCCTTCCAAGGAGCAGGTAGCAAACAACGTCAGGGTAGCGAGGGGAGTGCTAAAGGAAATGGGGTTCCTGTTGAACATCCCCAAGTCCTCTCTCACTCCCACTCGCAAACTGTGTTGGCTGGGAATAGAGTGGGACTCTCTTTCGGCCACCCTCTCTCTCGCTCCAGACAACGCCCGCCGGACCCTCCGCCACGTCCGCCAGGCGCATTTTTCCCGTACTTTCTCTCGCCGCCAGTGGGAATCATTGCTCGGGTCCCTAAATTTCGCGGCCCCTGCAATGCCCCTGGGACGACTGAAACACAGGAGGCTGATGCGGGAGGTAAACCAACCACCTTTCCCCCTGCAAACAGGGACCTTCCCAGGCAAGTGTCCCCCTCTCTCCACCGTCTCCTTCACCCCTGGCTACGTCCCGGTGCCCTGCGTCAGCGGGTCCCCTGGGTGTTCCCTCCCCCGGGGATCACGGTGGCGACAGACGTATCGGACGTAGGCTGGGGATACCAGTCTTGCCTGGGACATCAGCGGTGCGGGGGATGGAAGGAAGAGGAGAGGCTACTACACATCAATGCCCGGGAGTTGATGGTAGCAAGGGAGTGGCTCAACAGACACCCACAGTTTGCCAGGTTAGGCGTCCGCTTCGATATGGACAATGTTTCGGCCGTGCAGTGCATGCAGAAACAGGGCACTGCGCGGTCGGAAATTCTCCTGTCCCTGTCAGAACAGATTTTTTCGGTAGCGGCCAAGAGGTGCATTCACCTCTCGGCCTGCCATGTGCCAGGGTGGGAGAACGATTGGGCGGACGCCCTATCCAGCTTCAATGGGACGTCAGTCGAGTGGCAACTGCGTTCCCTTGTGTTCGAGTCACTCTGCCTTCGCTACGGGACACCGGAGGTGGACCTGTTCACCTCCCCATCCACGGCCCTACTTCCTCTGTTCTTAACATTCTCTTCCAGGACAGAGGCGGGAGGCCCGGATGCCTTCACAGAGGACTGGAACAGGTGGGGGTATCTCTACCTCTTCCCACCCCGAGCTACGTCAGTCCTCCTGAAGGCGATTCTCAAGCTGCGCACATTCAGGGGGAGGGTTCTCCTCATAGCCCCCCTCTGGCCAGCGCAGCCGTGGTTCGGAGAACTGTCCCGGTGGTGCCCTCATCCTCTTCAGTTGGGATCGGCGTGCCTCTCCAGCACCCTGTCTGCACCACTCCAAGCGTCACTGAAACTACACGCTTGGAGTTTCTACGGGGAGTCCTCAGCAAAATGTTCACTAAGGAGACAGTAGACAAGCAAGATGCTGAGGGCTCATCGTCAGTCATCGGTGCGACAGTACGAATCGTGCTGGAAAAGATTCCAGGACTTCTTGCGAAGACACCACTCCAGGGTCATCTCGGAGGACACGGTCCTGGAATTCCTCACGTGGCTCGCCGATTCCACCAACAGGGCCCCGGCGACGGTGCTTGCGCATCACACAGCCCTGTCTGATCCCCTCCTCCTAGGTTTTAACATTAGGGTTTCGGAGAGGCCTCTCTCTCTCCTGAGGATGGGGATTGAGGCGGGGACCGCACCTCACCGGGCCCAGACTCCCTCCTGGTCCCTTCACCGCGTCCTTTCCTACCTGACCTTCGAGGGGGTCCCTCTGGAGGTTTGTCACCTCCTCCAGAAAGCTCTCTTCCTGCTCACCTTAGCTACAGGGTACAGGGCCTCTCAGTTGGCAGCCCTGACCCGTCACACAGCCTTTTCATCTGTAAGCCCTAACCTTACTTCTTTAACTATCTCCCCCTCTCCTGCTTTCCTAGCTAAGAACGAGCTGGCTGACGATAGGATTGGCCCTCTCGCAGTACCCTCGTTCCTGAGGGATGGAAGTTTCCACCCCCTCTGCCCAGTCCACGCATTTACAACTTACGTGGAGGCGACGAGAGGGGCTTCTCCGGACCACCTCTTCTACAACTCTAGGTCCGGTAACCCTCTCTTCCCTAGGTCAATCGCTCGCCTTCTCTGCCGAGTGATAGAGAACGTGGATCCCGGACACGCCCCGAGGGCTCACAGCGTTAGGGGCGAGGCCGCCTCCCTCGCCTTCCTCAGGACTCACTCGGTGGAGAGGGTTAGGGATTTGGGGGGCTGGACTTCCACTTCCTCCTTCAGGACAGGGTATCTGTTCCACTCGCTCTCCCCTACACCCTGTGTGGCTATGGGTACTCCACCCTCCATTCCCCAGGGTCCCCGTGGGAGACACATGAGGGGGAGGGGCCGCCCGAAGAGAAAAGGTCGGGCGACTTAATTCCCGTCACTAATCACCCCATACTTCACCCCCATCATGTACAGCTTCATGCTCATCCCCATGTCTCTCATGTGTGTACATATGGTGCGAGGTTAATAAATTACATTGTTACGGAATTCTTGAGTATTCATTCTCCGAAAACTTACTATACTAGGATGAGTGACTGGATATGTATATATATATTAAACACAGGATTACTGCATCCTTGTGTCCTCCTTCATCCCTTCGGGATCGCATGACCTGAGCTGGGGCCATAGCCCTAGCTCAGAGGATTTTAATAAAAATGGGGGTGGGGGGTGGGGTGGGGGGGTCCAGGGTCACCCCCTCTCCTTTACCCGACCCCTCGAGTCTGCCTATAAAGACTTTAGTTGGGTAACAATTCTGGTCTATAACAGAATAGTCTACGGTTTATATTTTATTAGCTACTACTACACTTCCACCACAGCTAGTCCCCTAGCCAGTGTTGGAAGTTGCTTTAGCTTCAGCCTCACCCTGCTCGGTTATCTTTTTGATTCCCCGCTCTCTCGACCGCTCTTAACTAAGCACGTGATTGCCTCCACCTCACCTCCCACCTACCGCATCGCATGCATAGCAAATCCAGCTGTGCTGGTTCCACTATACCAATAATAGTGCATTTGTCGCGGCTTCTAGCCGCTTAAATTGTATTTATTGGTTGTGGAACCAGCACAGCTTTGACTGTCCCACCCACCTCCCGATGCAGCAGGCATTCACTTTCTTTCTCATTGGAGTGGCCGAGCGGTGACCAGCGGGGAGCGGCCTTAATACCTCATCACGCCACCACCAGGTGGCTCCACTATCAGTACAGCGCCAGATTTTAATTTTAATTTACTTCTGATGATCGTCACGGAATAGACCCTTCTAGCCCAGATTATGCCTATACGGGGTCTGGGCTTGAGAAGGGGTGTATTCTATAGCACATCCAGCTGTGCTGGTTCCACAACCAATAAATACAATTTAAGCGGCTAGAAGCCGCGACAAATGCACTAATATTACATCATTGGGATAAAGCGGGAATCACATAGGCTATGCGGACGCGCGTAGGTAACAAAGGAGGACCAGAGGAGTCCGTAAAAAGAAGGTTCAACAAAGAAAGGGGGTTTAGCACTTGATAGTGTAAACAGATGTCACTGACATAAGGTCAAAAGGTGGGCAGCAAAACAGATGTAACCAGAAGCAGACTCCACCAATGTAACATAATTTGGTGGCAGCAGATTAAATAGAGAGGAATTATTTAGAGTCTATATGTCATGCCGTTTGAGATAGGTAGGAATACTATTTAACATGTTCTAAGTGTAAATGCTCATTGTTGTGCATAGAAGCATCGAGTTATGTGAACTCAAGCAGTAGGGTTACATAGAAGTAAACAGAAATGTAATAAGGTAACGAGTACTAGCATGAAACAAGCAAACTCTTGTGAGATGTACGACTTTGCCAGCAATATGATGTTGTCTTTGACACATACCTCAGTCAGTCAGTATGCACAGTCTGGTGCAAAAATTAAGTAGTAACGCAGTAAGAATAACCGATGTTCCTCGAATAATCTCTAATACAATGAACGAGGAATGGGTTAAAGGTTAAAGGTCCGCCAATGAGTGGCAGTCAATGGGACAGAGTGTATCACACACTATGTGTATGAAACACAACTATAGCACGCATCACAAGGATGATGAGTGGCCCAAAGACCTCTCCACCCACGTGAGACCCGAGTCAGCTTCAGCTATGGCTGCGTAAGCAGGAAGACCTCAGACAGCTGACTCAAACCCCCCACCCCCTGCTCACAGGGGTGGTAACCTCTGGCATCAGTGAAAGATTTTTATCGTGTCCCGAGCAAGGATCGAACGCTGGGCCGCAGGATTGCAGCCGCAGACTCTAGCACTGTGCTAGCCAGAAGCTAGGTTATTCATTTATATGGAGTACATGAAGTACAAGTACAAGGCAGAAATGCAGTCACATAAACAAGGTAAATAGGACAGTTAAAAACAGTTACAATATGTGTGTGAAGGAAGCTTATGGTGTAATACATAACAGTGTGTGATGGATTAGTGAGTACATGGAATTTTGCCCAAAGAAGGGGTTAAGGTGTATAAGGGGTCAGAGGGTTATACAGAGTCAAGGATAGACTTGTATTACAGTAAGTTCCAGGGATGGAATGAAAGATTGACAGTTTACACAACTTATACAGATGCAAAGTCCTGTGATAAGCTCAAAAACTAACATACGGATGCATGGGAGTACATAGGGGCCTGTAACTGTCTTGTAACAGGTTGAAGACAGCTAACGGAATGTTCTGTTCTACCCAAGTACCATTGTTTTTAAAGGTTGATTAGCATGGTCTATACCAGGGTTGTCAAACTCATTTACCCCAGCGGGCCACTTTTAATTAGGGTATACAGATAATTATAAACAGATCGATACCACTTATTAAAGAAGTAATATAATAATAATGGATTAATAATAATAATAATAAGAAAGAAAGGTAAATTTTATCTACACTTGTGTTTACGTGTAAAGTTTTAAACATAAGGCAGGCCGACTGTCTGGAGCAGAAAATGTGCCACGGCTGTTTGACACCCCTGGTCTATGCAGGTAATGTTACGTATCTCCGGTTACAAGGGGAGGCTGCGGCCTATGATAAACAGTCCAGTCACATGAATAGAATTGAGGAGTACTCAATTTCGGAGATACAGGAATCTCAGGCAATACTTAAACAACCTTTCTTCCTTCACGTCACTCTGTGTACCAGAGTGTACCAAGTCAATGCATGGAGTTGTGCTTTTCGATAGATTGATATGTATGTGATATATTTGGGAATGTATTGTTTGTTGGGGAATGGACGCTGGTACAGTGAGAGGATCAGCACACATAAAGTAAGTACACAGCATGTCATATCGCTAGTCAAGGTGATCATGGAGATTACTCGAGTTAATGAAGTACTACGGATTGCCATAATTTGGTAGTAGCTTCCAGTAATTACAGTTAATGTTGAGTACAGTAAGCGATTTACATTCACGTCAATAATATGGTCAGTGAAACTTGCACTGGTGGAGATAGCATTGTTGGTCGTGAATTGTGGTTATTTTTTAGGTGTCTGTATTTCTCACAGGAGTTGTAGCCTGAGTGAAATGACACATATAAAAAATGATGGCTCATAAGTGAATGAGGACTAAACATGAGTGCCTCTGAGCATCATTTGGGATTTGTGTGCTCAACTGAAACAATACTCTTGGGTGTACTCATATGAATGTCAAACGTGTGCTTAGATATGTTCTGTCTCCTACTTATGCAAGGTCAAAGTCAGTCACAGTTAAAGCTATAGTTACAGTTACAATCAAAAGTTACAGTACTCCAAGTTGCAGAAGGAATAATACAAGTTCAAAAGTCAGGAGACATGACAGGTTTCACAAGAAATGTAGATGATCAGGATTTAAACGGCTTAGGTAGCACAGTACAGGGTTAGTTAGAACCTTGAAATATTTTGTATTAACATGTGTTATTCTATGTATGTATTTGCCATGTCAATTTCAAAGGTTTATGCAGTTTCAATGTTTTGTGATATATGTTGTTCAACATGAATGATGAATACTAAGTATTATTTTTGTTGTTGTTGAAGATTTTCAAGCTGTCTGACCGAGCAGCCCGAGCTCTTGTCACATATACTTTATTCCTTACAAGTTTGAATATGTATTCGATGTATTTAATGTGTTTACCAATATTCCAGGCAAATGTCCAGATTTTCATGTGAGGAGTTTGTTTTGTGAGCAGGAGATAAGAAAGCATATGGAGGCCTCACAGGCAGAACATATTGCTAAAGGAGGAAGGAGATGTAGAAATGGTAAAAACGCCAGAGAGGTTGAGTAAGCTATCTCCTAAATTCGAGGATCCATATATTGTCAACAATGTACTGGGAAACAAATTAGTAGTTCATAAATAACGTAACAGATACTGATTACAGGGTACATGTAGATTGTATAAAGAAGGTTCCTAGATAGATGACTAAAGTGGAAATTGAGACAGTGTTAGAACATGAGACAGAATTCCAACTAAAATCAGGAAAATATCTTGCACAAACTATAACAAAATAATGTATTCACAGACGATCATGAGGACATTAGGAGGTTTCTGCGTGGTGTTGGTCACGACACTCATGGGTATACAGGGTACGGACGACCACATAAAAACGGGTACCCTAGAGGTGCAGTCATGGGGACGTGTGTAGGCCAGGTTAGAGGACACGGTAGAGTGTTCCACTATTCATATCAGGATAGTTAACATCCAGAAAGAAGTTAGGTGTCTCCCGGATAGAATAAATGGTGTGAAGTCCATAATTGGTCTAGTCATGCAACGGCAAACTGTGTAGTAGCAATACATGCCCTAAAGGAGAGGGATAAGTCAAGTATGGGGATCCGGCGAACAGGATCAGATGAGTCATTATGACCAGAGGATGGGGAGAAAATGCCTAGAGACTTAGAATTCTCAATAGTATCGGCGATTAGTAGAAATAATCACTTAGCCGTCGGAAATGTAAAAAATATGGGGAGTTTCGGGGGGACTCTTGATTGATACTGGGGCAGTAGTCAATCTATTATCAAAGGAAACCTATCAAAATATTAGAAGACATAATTCTGAGAGGAAATATGCATTACAACAGCCACAATACCAACTGAGTGGGGTATTAGGAACTACTGTGGAGGTGCTTGGAGTTGTGAAGTTGCCTTTTCGTATCCGGGGTAGCTCAAGTTTTGCTGCATCATTTTAGGTTGTAAGTAAATTTCATCCTATGGCAAGCGGGTTGCTTGACCTGTCAACCATGGCAGAACAAAGGATTGAGGTGTACCCAGGGGAAAGTTGATTATAGCATAGTGTTTAACATACAGATAATTACAGAGTGAATCTAGCAATCAGTATCGCGATACATGATACACCCATGGTTGGTGGAATATACCGTAAGGGTTGAAAGCAGTTCAAACCAGTTTCACCAGACACAACATCCTTAGAATGTGCTGATCTGACAGCATGATGGGAAGTTTCCATGCTGAGCTACTAGATTAACTAGATTGCTAGATTAACTCTGTAATTATCTGTATGTTAATATCTATGCTATAATCAACTACATATTGTCATCTTGTATGAAGAGAAAGGGACAATATATATTTACTCACATTATCCTTATATAAACTCGTATCTAAAATGTCTATATTTCATACATAAGCTAAGCATTATCAACACCATCGTTGCAATCTGTCACGTACGAAAAGGTGTGGTACAGTACGTGAGGAAGGATCGAGAGGAGAGAGGCGCACTTGGAGCCCGGCCATGAGCTAGACGGCTAGGGAGGATGGAGTCCTGCCCTAAACGAGAAGATTCACCTCCTACATAATCTTAGAGAGACACAAGATGTCTGGTATAACCTGTAATCTGTAATCTGATATACTACAGTAAATAGAGACAAGTCCAAGTATTTACTCTAAACCTTGTGTAATTAACTTAATTCCCCAGGAAGACGAGAGTGGTAATTCAGACAACGAGTCGTAAGTTGACTGAAGCCAGGTCTGCATCGGGTGGTATGTGAAAACCAGCCCAACTGATAAATGAGAGTTCCTTGGCAGGTATTTCCATAAGCTGAGGTGGACGACCCACGAGTACATGATGGTGACAGTCGGGTGGGGTCTCTACAGGCGTGAAGAGACTCACCACTGTAACATGATGGTGGCAGAAGTGGGATACGTAACATTCACAGTGTCCTGGTTATTTATTCTATATTCCAACTGAATAGTATTGTGTATGTGGGGGTGGCTTGGGCGCTTTACTCGTTGGCAACACTGACGGAGCGCGAGAGAGAGACCAGCTGTACCAGCTTGAGGAGGTTGGCAGCTAATGGTGGGCTGTGTAACTTAAACCTACATTAATCAGGCATTTCCCAGGGAAAAAGAGGATTTTGCCTGTTGTGGTTATTCTCATCTGGGAAGGAACAAGGACGGACTTGAGGAGGGTGATTAAGAAGAGTGAAAGGGAGCTGTGAGAGGAACGATTGGTATGTGGTGAAGGTGTGTAGGAATATTTCTAACGGGATATGTTTAAAGGATTAGGATCATTGAGGGGACTCAGAGGATATTAGTAGCAGTTTGGATGGGGAACTAAATTTTCCACTAACTCCCAATACCACTAATATATATGAGCAATTGAGGGGACTAAATGGTCCAGTGCCAGGGCAGTTAAGGAGAGGATATCACTTCCCTGTAGAGGGTAGAGCGTAGAAGATGCCCGACCATATTCCAAGATGCTGTGAATGACAGTGTAGCTGCTCTCTCCTGATAGTGACGTGTATAAATATGGTATCGTCATCTACTAACGCTTTCAGGGCCCGTATCGCACTGATTTTTCGGGAATAACTCTGTAACTAAAGGTTGGACCAGTACGATATTTTGCCAGAAGAGAAGAGAAGCTACGGTACCAACATCACCACAAAGCTCCACTGTCTCATCTGGTGCGACACCCAATAATCTCGGGGTCCTCGCAAGAGTCACGGGCTACTGATAGCCTACAGCCCCGAGATTGAGGTATAGAAAAAAAAAAAAAAAAAAAAACACACAATATTGTCTTTGTTATCTTTCATGATACTAATGCGATTGTTTATATATATTTACTCATATTAACACCCCACCATGTATCATATAACATCATCATGGCCTTTAGTGGTAACGTTCCCCAGAGTGTTGTTGGGGCTTGTACTAAAGGTAAAAAAAAAATTATCAGCACGTCCTCTCTCGTACTAATATGGCTCTCACGTAAAAAATAAACATATATTTTCTGTTAATATTACATGTCACGATCCTTGACTCGTGACACACTTATTCTTGTTCAATTCACAGTTTGGGTTGATTCCACAGTGGCTGTGGTTTGTTATGATGCTCCCCAACCTCTCACACCTGTCAGTTAATCTCTCACCTACAATGACACTTTCCTAACACAGTGTTACCAGCATAGATGACATAAATATTTGAGGCAGTGTTTCCACTCACTAAACAGGTAAAAGCCCAGATGTTGCCCTTGAACAAAAAAAGCCCAACTTCAGTCAAAATGTATTTCAACAAGACATCTTACATATATCAGGTGTACTTTTCTTAGCAACATTGTTTTTAGCATATTTAGTGGAAGCCATGTGATTCAGTAGCAGTGATGTATTACAATTTTTCATGGTAACATCACACACACTGCACAACGCACTGTACTTATCACGGGGATCCGGTTTAACCCAATCTTTGACATTTTCATCGTCCATCCACTCTTGTTTAAATAATTGTTTGTACCATGGTTTAATTTTTTCTTTGGTGGTGCCCCGACACCACTACACTCAGCTTTCTCAAAATCAGAATCACTCACTGTTTGTTAATTAAGTACTACAGTAGTATATAATTATAAGTGTATCGTCTTCTACGACCCTTGACGGTGCTCACAAAAATAACACACTCATACCCACTTGACTACTGGCTATACTGTTGTCGACTCTCGAGAGTCTCGACCACTCGAGGTATTCTACCTCCATGGTCTCGACCACTCGAAAGGCGAAGACGGATAGATTAGCCCTGTTCCATTCCTGTCCGTCCAAATTGCAGCTGTGCAGACTCTATAGTCTAGAGTCTAGACTCTAGATCAGTGGTTCTTAACCTTTTTCAATATATGAACCCCTTTCAAATCAGCAGTCAGTTCTCGCACCCCTCTATTGCTGAAAAAAAAAAAAAAAAAAAAAAAAAAATGAAATACGTGGTTTTAATAAGTACATTTGTAGCCATCACAATACATTCCATGAAAGTATTGTAATGGCTACACCGCTACAGTAATGATTTATGTTATATAAACCGACCATTTAAATACATGTGAAGAAAGCAAAATCAGAAATGATTCACAACCAATCCTCCACCTACTGTATATGTATCAATAAGAAAAAGTTATTAAAACAGGGAAACCATAAATCACTCACACAGAGGTCTGCGTGTTAATGGTGCGGGAGGGTGGTGACGATAACCTCCCTCCCTCTGTGTCACCCAAGGTCAAGGGAATAGTATATTCCCTTGACCTAGGTGTCACCTATACGTGTCCTCCCTCCCTCGTCCTTCCGAATCACATACGTGTATCCTGTACTCGAGTCTGTTGCAACGTTGGCAATTCATTAAGAAATTAGGTGTAGGGTTTTCTCTAGCTCAAAACACTGCTGTAGTAAAAAGATTTTTTTTTTTTTTTTTTTTTTTTTTGCAGAAAAAAAAAATAACATGCGTATATAAAAATATAATTTGCTTTAATTATGCCTATCCTCGCACCTCCTAGGAACCGGCCTCGCACCACCTAGGGGTGCGAGCACCCCTGGTTAAGAACCACTGCTCTAGATGGTGGACGTTGGACCGTTGGTGTTTGGACACGTCTGATTCAGGATAATTCTTGTGTTCTATAATTTAATACTCAAGTGCCCCTTACGTTATATCACAATTAAAGCAAAATCCAAATTATTAAAAATATTTGTGTATTAGTCGTACTTGATAATAACTTTCCCAGAAAAAAAAAACTAGATTACAGGTCTTTTATGAAATAAAAAAAAAAACGCCCAGACACCCAGGTCATAGCAAAATAAAAACTAGATCAAGGTATGAAAAACCTTGGAGTGGCATGACTGATTTGAGTACGTGGTCGCGAATTTACGAGCTCGAGTGTACCCAATGTAAATACACGTACTCTACTAAGTTGGATAGTTTATTCCTGAACAAAAAAAAAAAAAAAAAAATACTAGGGTCAGTTAATATAGTGACTAGAGTGACTGTTCTTTATTTTTGGTGCAGTATGTACAGTCGTGGCCATAATTCCCTTTCCACCCTCTAGGTGAGTATGTGTAGGAGTGACAACGTCGCTTCTCTGACCTGTCAAACTTCGACCTCACTCCTCTCTCACTATCTTTTCCCTCCCTTCCTTTCTTTCTTCCTTTCCTACGTGTACTCTCCTTGTCTCTCCTATTCATCTGCTTATCTATCTTTCTAATAATCTCAGTCTTTCTCCTTGTCACGAGTCAGTCGTTGACTCGTGGCGGAATAATAATAATATCGTCGCATAGAGATAGGGCTTATTTGACCAGGCAAAGTATACATAGTTCACTGGTCTAGTTTAACAGCTTAGGAAATTTCCACTAGCAGTGGGTTTGAAAGTATACCGACCACAGCGTCCTGTAACTGTCATTTCGTCCGTAGCCTTTCGCTCGTATTATTATTGAAAGAATTAATCGTGCCGACACGAAGATTAATTTCTTTAAATTGCATAAGATTCGTGAAGTGGGAAATCATAGAGAATTAATTATGTGTCGTATATTAAAATTGCATATATAACTAATGTGTATATGTTGTATAAAGATGTAAACTTATTTAGTCAGTTGGGTGTGGCGCCAGGTGGTGTTGGTAGACACGCCGGTGTCTCTGCCAACCACCTAGCCAGCTACAGTAGCTGTTTGAATTTTAGTTCGGGTTATGCCACGCAGCAAAACATATGTACATATTGCTCGTCCTGGTTTTCTTACCTCGCCCTTTTGTCTCTCGAGATGAAGAGATGATCAGAAGCTGAATAATTCGGTGACACTACCAATATTCCCAAAGCTTCATGGTTATTTATATATTATTGATCGATTGCAAGAGACAATTGATTGGTAATAAGGTAAGAAGGGAGCCGGTCTCAGTCGTGAGCCCGGGCTTCCATAGAGTTCCCCATACCTATGGTAAGTAACAAGTGTTACGTTGTGTATTGACATTGAAAATTCGTGGTGTAAGACATAATATCTATCACTGTGTCTATGAAACGAATCATGGTTTTAGATATACCGAACTCGAGTGTTAGATTGCAATTTAAATATTAATTAAAGTAAAATGAGTAGGAAGGTCTTGAAATAGCGCCTAACAATTAATTAACACAGTGTTAGATTTGATTAATCACAGTGAGTAACGTAAGCTACTATACGTTTCAGCGCCGGACAGACGGTGTTTTTCGTAAATATCTCTTAAACGAATCGTTGTATCAATATAATATTTCAGCACACTGTCTTTAACACCCGGGCGTAATTTATGGCTGACATACCATATTACTATATGTGTTATGTTAGGAGTTTACTGAGTGATATTAAGCCTAATCCAGTCATCATATCTAAGGCGTTATAGAGAATCGGACGAGTGTGGGGTACTCGTGTAACCCCTCTACCAACACCCCGAAATCCCCCCACACCATTCCTTCCTTCCCTACCCCAATATCTCATTATCCCCCTCCCCGTTTCACTCTTCACCCCCCCCTATTTACACCATCCACCTTCCATTTTTTATTTTTTTTATGACAGTATGTATATACGTATCGTTCATTAGTAATATTGTTTAATACAGTTACCGTTGTGTGTGGACATGAAAACCAGAGTGGGTCAAACGACCATTAAAGCAATAGCTAATCCCGTTGTTAATGGCCGTATAGCCGGATAATAACCCACGTGTCTAAGGCCACCAGAAAAATTATTAATTTTGGTTTTGGGCAACCAAATATAATCGTTCATTGTTGCTTCATGTGTTCTTTACCTTTTTAAATAACCAATTTATGCCTTAATTGAATATTCACAGTCTCCCGTATCCCCTCCCCCTCTCTCTGAGGTATGAGGTACCCAACAGTCCGAGGCTATGACTCAAGTAGTGACAGGGTAGAAATCATTGACTGCCGAGGCGCACCTATTAGCAACAATGTTGTCCATTTGCCCCCGTGGATGCAGGACAGAGTTTGTTCTTCGTCTTGCCACATTGTACAAACGTGAAAGCCAGTGATGATGAAGACGACGTTTTCCTTGACAATGATTGTGAATAAATTTTGTTTTATCATGTTTGCAGCATTAAATCCTACACTATTATATATATATATATATATATATATATATATATATATATATATATATATATATATATATATATATATATATATATATATATATATATATATATATATATATATATATATATATATATATATATATATATATATATATATATATATATATATATATATATAATTTGGTGATAATATAAATATAAAAGGGACAAGTCAACAAAATAACATTATATTAACTGGACCAAGTTGACATTTTATAATGAATAAGTACACAGTATCTAATAACTTTTCCTAGAATGTCCAGACCACAGGTAATGCCAGTACATCGTGTTCAATTGCATGGTTGACCATAAGGACTGCAAACATGGACCTTCTACATACTACATGTATGTAAACATGCTGTTGTACAGTAATTATCTAAGTGAAATGCGTCTTGCCTCTATAGAATTGTACTGCACCATACTCTTAGTTAATAATCATATCTATACATATACATCTACATAACATTCTAATATATAATATAGTGATGGAAGAAATAGGGAGGGCCACGAGTGATGAGGGAGGCGAGGAGCTAGGGGGAGAAGAGGAGGGAGGGGTGAGAAGGGGGGGATGTAGTTGTGGTTAGGAATGGTTTGGGAGGGTGTTGGGGGGGCCACACTTTCCTTCGAAAGCGTCAATATGACTGGCAAGCTTTGTGCTATTTTTCACGAGTAAACTCCTCGCATAACACATATAGGAATATGGTATGTCAGCCATAAATTACGCCCGGGTGTTAAAGATAGTGTGTTGAAATATTATATTGATACAACGATTCGTTTAGGAGATATTTGCGAAAAACACCGTCTGTCCGGCGCTGAAACGGATAGTAGGTTATCGTAAGAAAATCAACTGAACAATAGAGAAAAATATTCGAGCTAACAGTACGAGAACAAACGAGAACATTACGAGACCTTGAAAGAAAACGAGTGCCGTATTTATTGATTATTACGATATTAGCTAGTTAGTTATTCTTGTGTGGAAGTGTATGCGTGTTGTTACGTAGTGTTTATTATTGTTAATGACTTGACACTCTTGACAAGTGCTCCACATATTTACTTCGATTCACTCACCTGTTTCGAAGCTTAGATTAGGACTGTAACTGCACAGCCAGACGCTAGATATTTTGTGACTGTATATATTATAATACTGTATTTGACTTGTATTTCATGTAGGCTGTATGTATGTGTTTCAGTACTACTATTTTGTTATTTATTAGAGATTGGGATAGTATGGTATTAATGTTATTTGTTTTACGTATGAGAGTATGGGCACCATACCATCACTATAAAAAGCCAGTTGGTGTATTCATTGAGAGCCCATCTGTCTCTCTTATTCAATTCATACTGTTTCGGCCCCTTTGGTACCAAAGTTTAATTTTAAGAGAGCGGATTGGGGGTCTTTCGGGAGGATCGTCGACCTAGATATTTCCGGGGAGACCATAGATGAAAAGATGCGAAATGTAACACAAAACATTTTACACGCAGCTGAGGTTGCTATTCCCAAAACCTCTATAATTCGAAATAAGCGTGAAGCACATTGGTGGTCAACGGATTGCCGAGAGGCATTAAGGAAGCGTAATAGGAGATACAGGATTTTTGACAAACAGCCCACTCAGAACAACTTTATAGCTTACAAATGGGCGAGGGCTGAGGCAAGGAGAGTAATTAATAGAGCTAAAAGGGACTCTTGGCGGTCGTTTGTGTCCACGGTGAATCGTTTTACACCACTAACTAAAGTCTGGTCCACTATAAAGATATTAAATAACAAACGCCCGTATACCCCCATCACCACTCTTCAAGTGGACAATAACATCTACGACGATCCCGTGGATGTAGCAAACGAACTTGCCAGGAGTTTCTCAAAAGTAAGTAGTTCAGCCAATTACGACCAACGTTTTCTCCATCACAAACGTATGGCTGAACTACAAGAGATAGACTTTGCCACAGAAGACGTAGACTACCCATACAACCGGGAGTTTACGATAGACGAACTTCTCCTTGCCCTAAGATCCTGTAAAGATGTACCAGTCCTCTAAGGCTTTAACTCGTTCAGGATCTGATACAGTACCTTATTCTGGAGTTGTAGTCGTAGTAGTTGTTGTTGTTGTTGTGGTTTTAGGTAGCGAGCTCAGCGTCGTGGTGTTCTTAGGTAATTGACTTCACAAGTTTCTTTAGGCTTAATTTATTTATACATACTTATCTCTATACAGGGAATTATATTAGATGCCTTGTCTTATATGACTGTATTTCTCTCTTATGGAGACAGTTATAGCCCTGGGAGTCAGTTTAGGAAATCCTGCATATTAGTTCAACTTCACTGCTTATATACATTCTCGATTGGGAGATGCTAGAGGGGGTGGAGTTATTTAAGCTCCAGCCAATTCTCCTCTCTCTCTCTCTCTTACTTTCTCACCCTCTCTCTCTCTCTCTCTTTGTTTGTAAAGAGATGACAGGTAAATAGATGAGCTCAGAGGGGAGAAGGAGACACTCCTTGTGGTTTGGAGAGGGGAGTTGTTTATGTTGTTTCAAGAGGGCGTCTGGTACATGTTATTACCCTCCTCTATTGTACTGTACAAAGACACCAGTCCTGGACCTGACACCATCACGTACGGTATGATCCGGCATCTTGGCCAGGATAACCTGGTCAAGTTGCTAGCAGTGTTCAATGAGATTTGGGTGTCTAACATCTTCCCAAACTCATGGCACTTTGCGTGGGTCATACCGATACCTAAACAGTCTGGTCGTCTTGTGAATCCCAGTTCATTTCGACCTATTGCGTTGACTTCTTGCCTCTGTAAAGTCATGGAAAGAATGATAAATAATAGGCTACTTTTTGTTTTAGAAGCGAAGGGTTTATTGAGTGATCGACAATGTGGCTTCCGGAAACACCGGAGCACAGTTGATCACTTGATGAACCTGGAACATTGCATTTCAAAAGGCATTTGCCAATAAAGAATTCATGGAAGGGGTGTTCTTGGACATCCATAAAGCCTATGACATGACATGGCGACACGGTATTCTGATGAAGCTTCACGGTTATGGTTTAAGAGGTAATTTGCCCATTTTCATCAACAACTTTTTGCGTGACAGAACTTTTTCTGTCACCCTTCCCTGTAACGTAACATCGAACATTTTTGTCCAAGAGAACGGGGTGCCACAGGGAAGCGTGCTTAGTCCTACACTTTTTAACATCATGATCAATGATATTCTGTCATCAGCTCTAGTTCCCAGGAATCTTAAATACTCGTTGTATGCTGATGATTGTGCAATGTGGCACTCGTCACGTAATGCACAATTTTCAGTAGGACGGATTCAAGCAGCGCTTGATTCTGTCCACCAATGGGCCTTACAGTGGGGCTTTAAGTTTTCCGTTCCTAAGTGTACCGGAGTAATTTTTAGTAAACGTAGAGTACCTCAAATTAACATAACGTTAGATGGCCAACCGGTACCATTTCATAATTCTGTTAAATTTTTAGGAATTCATTTTGACCAAAGGTTAAATTTTACACATCATGTTAATAATTTGCTTGCTTGTTGTGAAAAACCTTTAAATGTCCTTAAGTACCTATCAGGTACCACATGGGGAGCCGACAGGAAATCTTTATTAATGGTGTATAAGACCCTTATTCATACAAAGCTAGACTATGGCTCACAGGTGTATGGATCGGCATCAAATACAACACTAGGAAGATTGGATGTGTACCAGAATAAATGTTTACGTGTGTGTTTGGGAGCTCTGAAGTGTACACGTGTAGCTAGGATGGAGGTGGAGGCGAACATACCTCCTCTCCGACTTCGACAGGATCAACTCGCCATCAACACCGCTATGGCAACAATCCGGAAGTCGGAAATCGGCAACGTAACCAGTGCCCCCCTCCAACAACATCACTACCTTCACCATGGAAGACGGAGGCCACTGGCTGTGCGCCTCCACCAGCTACAACAACAACTACAAATAGAATTCGGGGACTGCGACAAGTTTACCATCTGCAAGATACCACCGTGGGAGACACCCAACTTCGGCGTCAACACATCGTGGTTACCATCATCGAAAGAAAAGGCGCCGGAGTTGGAGATACACCACCTGTTTGGTGGTATAGTCCGCAGTCACCTGGGGTCTCATCACGTGTACACTGACGGCTCCAAGTCAGATCAAAGTGTGGGTGCGAGTGTATGGTCGAGTGAATGTGAACTTAGGTATAGATTGCCGATACATACATCTGTGTTTACAGCAGAACTTTTTGCAATTGACAAAGCTATAGACTATGCACTAAATTCTCGTTATAATTCAATAGTAATTTTCTCAGACTCCAAGTCAGCCCTTCAGGCAATTAACTCATGTCAAACTATTTCTAATGAAATCCAGGGTCGCATCATTAATAAGTTGCACTTATGCAACAAGTTCTTTACTCTGATCTGGGTGCCCGGGCATTGTCGTATTTATGGCAATGAACGGGCAGACTTACTTGCAAAATCGGCTGTAGAGCTCGAGGTTACTTGGGACGTCCATCGTGATTTACAGTCGTGTCTATCCCTCGGAAAGAAGTCAATTAATCTTCTGTGGCAAGGTCAGTGGACCAGACTAAACATCTCTACCATCAAGCCTCAACTGGGTAATTGGGCAACTGCCAACCGGCCCAACCGCTTAGAAGAAAGAATCCTCGCAAGAGTGCGAGCCAACTGCACCAGGATAACACACCTAGAACCATATATAGACAAACGTTTTCCACCGCATTGTAACACCTACAATGCGGTGTTATCTATCAGTCATATCATCCTGCATTGTCGGCGATTTGTGGGGGAACGTGCTTCCCTCATAAGTTACTGCGATGCAGTAAAAGTCCCCTTCACACTCTCAGCTCTCTTAGGTGATGGGGATGGTGGTGTGACTGATAAATTGATGACTTTCTTGAGGGAGACCGAACTGATCAGAGTGATGTGACTTTTTATTACTATTGTTGTTACCATTTTGTATGTCTATTTTTCTATTATGAATGTTATAAATTATGTGTTGTATATATTGTATATTATGATGTATTAGCTAGGTTTAGCGATTGTCTAAAGTAGGTTTAGCGATTTGTCTGTCTAGGTTTAGCGATTGGCTGGAATAGGTATTAGTCTAGTTAGCTATTGGTTGAGTAGGCACATAGATTAGTTTATTAGCTAGGATCTAAATTTTGTATAAAGTTACAAAAAGAAAAGAAAAACAGTTAGTATATAAGTTTAATTTTAAGTTTAAATGTAATAGAAATAGTTATAATAATAATAATAATAATAATAATAATAATAATAATAATAATAATAATTATAATAAAAATAAATGCATAAAATAATATGCAAGAAGTTCAATTTAAAATAATAATAAATAAATAAAATAACAGGTAAATTTCAAAAAATAAAAAAATATTAAAATAAATAAAATAAAATAAAATAAAGGCCTTAATGACCAACACCAAGGTCGATAGGCCGGGAAAATAAAACAAAAAAACACACAAATAATTGAGCAGGACTTGTGTATGGATGTATGATTTGTGCTCTCTCCTCTAGCTGCTAGGGCCTGCCGCACCGGCAGTAGTTTCTTTTTTTTCGCCCTTCTGGTGACCACTAGGATTAGCTAGTATTCATTCCCTCCATAGCTGGTAGTAGATATAGTAGGTGTCTATATCTTTATATTGAGATCAACTTTGCCTCCTACCTATGGTGGACTCCCCCACTGATAGCTCTAGGTGTGATTAAACACAGACGGACCACCTTATTGTGGGTTGAGAGGTTGATCTCAAACATTAGTTAATTAGGGCTGGTATAAATCCCTTTCTGGTGTTTTCTTTTCCTCTTCCCACTTCCCCCCATCCTTGGGGGAAGTGGTTACTATGTTGCCTTCCCTCCCAACCCCTCCTCCGTATAGCGGAGGAGGCGGCCATGACCGACCACCACCACGAAACGACGGACGATACGAGACTCGAACACCCCTCGACATAGACGTAAAAAATGATTCGTTTGTAATGTTTCATGCCACTGGTTCGGCCCCACTAGCTGGCCTCAATCCCTTCATTGTTCAAAAGGTAATTGATGGCTGGGCTGGTGCGGTTGAATCAGTTAAAAAACTTGCATCTGGAGACCTCCTTGTCAAAACTTTCAATTCTAAACAAGTAGCAAGTTTGCTGAAACTTCGTCAGATCCACAATTATGAAGTTGAAGCCAAGATTCCTCAAGCCATGAATTCCTGCAGGGGAGTAATCACCTGTAGGGATTTAATGATGATGGAAGAAACGGAAATAATTGAGGAAATGAGGAACCAAGATATTATTGATGCTAGATTCATAACTCGTTTAGAGGATGGTATGAGGAAGAAGACTGCAACACTTATTTTGACTTTTGGCAAAGTTTCACTTCCTGAAACTGTCAAAATCGGATATGAAATTGTTAAAGTAAGACCTTTTATCCCCAACCCTCTTAGATGCTTGAACTGTCATATTTATGGACACCGTAATAGAACTTGTAAGGCTTCTTCTCCAGTGTGTAGCAGGTGCGCGACGCCTGGCCATGCTGAGGAAAAGTGCACATCAGTGGAGCTCTCCTGCTTTCATTGTAAGGGTACTCACTCCACTTCCTCGAGGGATTGTCCCAAGTGGAAGCTGGAGAAGGAGGTCTGCTCGGTGAAGGCAGTGCGAGGTATCTCCTATCATGATGCGAGGAAGGCGGTGATGGGACCGCAAGCGACCCCATCACCCAATGTCTCGTATGCATCGGCGGTGATATCTCGACCCGTGATGTGTACTATCAGTACTCAGACTGAGCCAGAGCCAAGCGAAAAGGCTGATCACTTTACTTCTACACCTACTATTATTACCCCCTCTAAGACTATTACCCCATCTATTAACTCCTATTCTCAGGCTGCAGCTGCTTTGCAGTCAGAGAAACAACAAAAGAAGAAGTCAGACAAGAAAGATAAAGTAAACTACATCACCCTAAAACCAAAGTCACTTCCTTGCACACACCCTACTCCCACTTCATCGGGGGAGAGAAGGGATAGCTCTTCCTCGGTGGAGTCTGGGAGACTCACCATTGATGAGGAAGCAATGGATGTCTCCGGACGCAAGAACCGAGAAAGGTCCCCCGGTAGCCACTCGCCACGCGGCGGGCGGCACAAGAAGACTAAGCGCTCAGGCCGACCCCGTAACTCTTAAACCGCCATGTTCACTGTCCTACAGTGGAATTGTAGAAGTCTTGGGAATAAATTGAACAACATATCAATATTATTACACACACACAGGCCAGACGTCGTCTGTTTACAGGAGACAGGGTTGGAGAATCACTCTGACCCAACACAATTTAAACATTACAACGCATACAGGAGAAACGATGGACACGGAGTAGCAATATACACACACAAAGAACATCCACAGACACAAATAACATTAAACACTACTCTGGAAGCCGTTGCTTGCAGAGTGAAATTACACAACACCTACATATCCATCTGCTCTCTTTACTGTCCGCCACAATGCCCCATTGACAGTGATTTATTTCATAATTTATTCAGTCAACTCACAGGTAAAAAATTAATACTGGGCGACTTTAATGCCCATCACTGTCAGTGGGGAAGCTTAAGAACTGATGCTCGCGGAGGGCAGATGGCAACATTATACTACAATCCAACCTCTGCCTCCTGAACGATGGTCAAGCCACCAGGGTTGACGATCGTTCTGGCAACTTTTCGGCCATCGATTTGTCTCTGGCATCCCCGGATAACCACCAGGATTTTTCTTGGCATCCTGAGTCCGACTCCCTTGGTAGTGACCACTTTCCAATCTGTCTCTCTTATTCAAATCATACTGTTTCGGCCCCTTTGGTTCCAAAATTCAATTTTAAGAGAGCAGATTGGGGAGGGTCGTCGACCTAGATATATCCGGGGAGACCATTGATGAAAAGATGCGAAATTTAACACAAAACATCTTACACGCAGCCGAGGTTGATATTCCCAAAACCTCTATAATTCGAAATAAGCGTGAAGCACATTGGTGGTCAACGGATTGCCGAGAGGCATTAAGGAAGCGTAATAGGAGATACAGGATTTTTAACAAACAGCCCACTCAAAACAACTTTATAGCTTACAAACGGGCGAGGGCTGAGGCAAGGAGAGTAATTAATAAAGCTAAAAGGGACTCTTGGCGGTCGTTTGTGTCCACGGTGAATCGTTTTACACCACTTACAAAAGTCTGGTCCACTATAAAGATACTAAATAACAAACGCCCGTATACCCCCATCACCACTCTTCTAGTGGATAATAACATCTACGACGATCCCGTGGACGTAGCAAACGTACTTGCTAGGAGTTTCTCAAAAGTAAGTAGTTCAGCCAATTACGACCAACGTTTTCTCCATCACAAACGTATGGCTGAACTACAAGAGATAGACTTTGCCACAGAAGACGTAGACTACCCATACAACAGGGAGTTTACGATAGACGAACTTCTCCTTGCCCTTAGATCCTGTAAAGACACCAGTCCTGGACCTGACACCATCACGTACGGTATGATCCGGCATCTTGGCCGGGATAACCTGGTCAAGTTGCTAGCAGTGTATAATGAGATTTGGGTGTCTAAGACCTTCCCAGACTCATGGCACTTTGCGTGGGTCATACCGATACCTAAACAGTCTGGTCGTCTTGTGAATCCCAGTTCATTTCGACCTATTGCGTTGACTTCTTGCCTCTGTAAAGTCATGGAAAGAATGATAAATAATAGGCTACTTTTTGTTTTAGAAGCGAAGGGTTTATTGAGTGATCGACAATGTGGCTTCCGGAGACACTGGAGCACAGTTGATCACTTGATGAACCTGGAACATTGCATTTCAAAGGCATTTGCCAATAAAGAATTCATGGAAGGGGTGTTCTTGGACATCCATAAAGCCTATGACATGACATGGCGACACGGTATTCTGATGAAGCTTCACGGTTATGGTTTAAGAGGTAATTTGCCCATTTTCATTAACAACTTTTTGCGTGACAGAACCTTTTCTGTCACCTTTCCCTGTAACGTAACATCAGACTTTTTTGTCAAAGAGAACGGGGTGCCACAAGGAAGTGTGCTTAGTCTTACACTTTTTAACATCATGATCAATGATATTCTGTCATCAGCTCTAGTTCCCAGGAATCTTAAATACTTGTTGTATGCTGATGATTGTGCAATGTGGCACTCGTCACGTAATGCACAGTTTTCAGTAGGACGGATTCAAGCAGCGCTTGACTCTGTCCACCAATGGGCCTTACAGTACGGCTTTAAGTTTTCCGTTCCTAAGTGTACCGGAGTAATTTTTAGTAAACGTAGAGTACCTCAAATTAACGTAACGTTAGATGGCCAACCGGTACCATTTCATAATTCTGTTAAATTTTTAGGAATTCATTTTGACCAAAGATTAAATTTTACACATCATGTTAATAATTTGCTTGCTTGTTGTGAAAAACCTTTAAATGTCCTTAAGCACCTATCAGGTACCACATGGGGAGCCGACAGGAAATCTTTATTAATGGTGTATAAGACCCTTATTCGTACAAAGCTAGACTATGGCTCACAGGTGTATGGATCGGCATCAGATACAACACTAGGAAGATTGGATATATTTCAGAATAAATCTTTACGTGTGTGTTTGGGAGCTCTGAAGTGTACACGTGTAGCTAGGATGGAGGTGGAGGCGAACATAACTCCTCTCCGACTTCGACGGGATCAACTCGCACTCAACACCGCTATGTCTACGATCCGGAAGTCGGAGATCGGTAACGTGGCCAGTGCCTCCCTTCAACAACATCATTATCTCCACCATGGAAGACGGAGGCCACTGGCTGTACGCCTCCACCAACTAGAACAACAACTACAAATAGACCTCGGGGACTGCGACAAGTTCATCACCACCAAGATACCGCCGTGGGAGACACCCAACTTCGGCGTCAACACATCGTGGTTACCATCATCGAAAGAAAAGGCGCCGGAGTTGGAGATACACCACCTGTTTGGTGGTATAGTCCGCAGTCACCTGGGGTCTCATCACGTGTACACTGACGGCTCCAAGTCTGACGAAATTGTGGGTTCGAGTGTATGGTCGAGTGAATATGAACTTAGGTACAGATTGCCGATACATACATCTGTGTTTACAGCAGAACTTTTTGTAATTGACAAAGCTATAGACTATGCACTGAATTCACGTTATAATTCAATAGTAATTTTCTCAGACTCCAAGTCAGCCCTTTAGGCAATTAATTCATGTCAAACTATTTCTAATGAAATCCAGGGTCGCATCATTAATAAGTTGCACTTATGCAACAAGTCCTTCACTCTGATCTGGGTGCCCGGGCATTGTCGTATTTATGGCAATGAACGGGCAGACTTACTTGCAAAATCGGCTGTAGAGCTCGAGGTTACTTGGGACGTCCCTCGTGATCTGCAGTCGTGTCTATCCCTCGGAAAGAAATCAATTAATCTTTTGTGGCAAGGTCAGTGGACCAGACTTAATATCAACACAATCAAGCCTCAACTGGGTAATTGGGCCATTGCCAACCGGCCCAACAGACTCGAAGAAAGAATACTGGCAAGACTGAGAACCAACTGCACCAGAATAACTCATCTTGAACCATATATAGACAAACGTTTTCCACCTCATTGTAACACCTGCAATGCGGTGTTATCTATCAGTCATATCATCCTGCATTGTCGGCGATTTGTGGGGGAACGTGCTTCCCTCATAAGTTACTGCGATGCAGTAAAAGTCCCCTTCACACTCTCAGCTCTCTTAGGTGATGGGGATGGTGATGTGACTGATAAATTGATGACTTTCTTGAGGGAGACCGAACTGATCAGAGTGATGTGACTTTTTATTACTATTGTTGTTACCATTTTGTATGTATTTTTGTCAAATTATGAATGTTATAAATTATGTGTTGTATATATTGTAAATTATGATGTATTAGCTAGGTTTAGCGATTGTCTAAAATAGGTTTAGCGATTTGTCTGTCTAGGTTTAGCGATTGGCTGGTATAGGTATTAGTCTAGTTAGCTATTGGTTGAGTAGGTACATAGATTAGTTTATTAGCTAGGATGTTAAATTAAGAAATATTATTTGTATGAAAGTACAAAATAGGAAAATTATTATATATATTTAGTTTTAAGATTCAATGTAATAATAATAATAATAATAATAATAACAAGCACTGGCTTCGCCGTGGGTGCTTTTGCCTGCGGCGCGCTCGCTTCGCTCGCTGTCCCCTTTTACCACAGAGTGAACCTTGAGATTTGGGGATGGTTGCATTTTTTAAGATACATTGATAATAATAATAATAATAATAATAATAATAATATATGCATAAAAATAATATGCAAAAAGCATAATTAAATTAATAATAAATAAATAAAATTAAAAAAATAGATAAATAAATAAAAAATAAAATAAAATAAAATAAAAGGCCTTAATGACCAACACCATGGTTGATAGGCCAGGAAAAAAAAAAAAAAAAAAAAAATCATCGAGCAGTCTGCCTCCTGCTTCTGCTTCGCTCTTTGCTTAGGCATATAAGTATTCTGTGGATTTCAGTGTGAGACACCAAGCTGGCTGTTTTGTGTATTCGTATGTATTATTTATTATATTTGAATGTATTATAGGTGTATATATTTTGTGTGTTATTACTTTTGGGATATTTGTTAGGTTGTGGTTTATTTAATATATGATTATTGGTAAAAATCTCTTTGGTTATTCACTCCTTCACTCATGTTACATAAAGAGGGAAAAACAGTTTGAAAAGGAAATTAATTTTGCTGTTGTTACGTGTTTGGCCCTTCTGGCACGTAACAGTGTGTTAATAATTTATTAATTGTTATGTTGGTGCACGACTGATACAGTAAAGTAATTGTAATTGGTCGTCTTCATACACCTTCAATTATGTTGTTACTATTGTGATTGCATATACATCGAAGAACCTACGTAAAATAAATATATGTTGACGGGATTGAGATAAAAAGGGGATAAATAACCTCTGCAGATTTTCGTTGAACCAACACAACGAAAGTCACGAATAAGCCGGGTAAGGTATGTTACATTACATACTTAATTAAATAATTATAATAATATAAAAATCTTAATTCACCGTGACATTGACGCCCAACGTGGAAACTTCTCAAGGACAGAAGAAAATATACTGGCTGGCGAAAAGCAGAAATAAGGCTACAAAGGATATTCAACACGTGAAGCAAATAATAGATGCTGAAGGGCGTGTACTAAGTAAAGAGGAAGAGGTGCGCGAAAGGTGGAAGGAGTACTTTTCAGGACTGCTGAACGAAGAAAACCACCGAAAATTTTTTGAGGATGGAACTCCATGTGAAGGACCAACGAGGCTAGTGGAGAGATTGGAAGTTGAGAAGGCCCTGAAGAAAATGAAGAGGAATAAAGCAGTTGGCCCGGATAATATCCCCGTGGAGGCATGGTTTGCTTTAGGAAAGGAAGGAGTGGATATTTTGTGGATACTAATGAGGAAGATTGAAGATCAGGAAGTTATACCGGAGGAGTGGCGAGAAAGTGTTATGGTCCCAATCTTCAAGGAGAAAGGGAATGTGCAAGACTGTGCAAACTATCGTGGGATAAAGCTTCTGTCCCACACACTGAAGATATGGGAGAGGATTATGGATGCGAGACTGAGACAAGTGGTGGAGATATCAAGGGGCCAGTTTGGATTTATGCCTGAAAAGGGAACCACTAGTGCAATTTTCATGCTAAGACAGATGTTTGAAAAATATAGGGAGAAGCAGAAGGAGGTACACGCAATATTTATAGACCTTGAAAAAGCGTATGATCGAATCCCCAGGCAGGAAGTATGGAGATGCCTGAGGAAGAAAATGGTGCCAGAGAGCTATATAAAGCAAATTATGGTAATGTACAGAAATGCAAAAACGAGGGTTAAAACTGTAGCAGGCATGACTGAAAGTTTTGATATAAGGGTTGGGCTGCACCAAGGCTCAGCCCTCAGCCCTTTCCTCTTTAATGTAGTGTTTGATGGTTTGACAGAGGGGGTAAGAAGAGGAGTGCCATGGGACATTATGTATGCGGATGATGTGTTGTTGGTTGGTGAATCAAAACAAGAAGTGGAGGAGAGGATGGAGGAGTGGCGTATAGCACTGGAGAGACGGGGAATGCGAATAAGCAGAAGTAAGACGGAATATATGGTAATGACAGACCAGGATCAAGGCAGGAACAGGGACATGAGGAGCATATTATTAGATGGCCAAGTTTTGAATAGCGTGAGGGACTTCAGATACCTAGGTTCAACAGTTGCGGCAGATGGAAACGAAGGGAATGGGGCATATCTCGAAAACGGGGCATTTAAGGAAGAAAAACCATAGAAGAAAAGTGTCTTAGAATGGTCCAAAATAGTGGGTAATGACAGTAAAATATCTATTATACAGTAAGGTCCACTTCTGTACTAAAACCAGAAATTTAATCAGTCAAATAAGCCTTCCCAGAACTCTGTTGTTTCGAGTAAAAGTCAGTCGCAGCAGCAGAGTCAACAGCCTCGTCAACAGTACGGTAATTATCAATATTCGCAGCAACCGAATTACGAAAATTCTCAGTTCCGTTACCAAGGAAAAGGTAACTTGAAAAATAATAATAATGGAAATAATAATGGGGGTTGTTATCAGCAGGCTGCAGCTGCTCATCATAGCAAACGGCAGTATCCACCTATGATGGCTCCACCTGTGGCAGAACCATATATAGTACCTCAGTCGTTTCAAACCCCGCATCATTTTTGTCTATCCGCTTTAGGAGTCTTGAATCGAAATTAAGGTTTTCAGATTAGTCCCGGCATTGTTAATGGGATGTCTGTTCAAGTCTTCCGGGATAATGGTTCGTCGGGGTGTTGTGTCGCTGATGGTTTGGTTTCTTTCAGCGATTTTACAGGGGAGCAGTTAACTATCACTATGATTGATGGTACCAGGAGGCTCTATCCACTTGCTAAAGTTGCAGTGGAGAGGCCATTCTATACAGGCCAGGTAATTGTAGCTGTCATGCAAAATCCTGTGTCGGATCTGGTAATAGGAAATATTCCAGGGGTTAAAAATTCATGTTCAGTGGAAGTTTCCACGCAGACTGGTGCAGCTGCTGTAACCAGAGGAATGGCCCATGCGAAGAAAATTGCTGTTCCACTCCAAGTGACAACGGCTGCCGACCTTGTCAATTGCGAGGATGTAGTTGCAGAACAGGCAAGTGACCCTACATTGGCACATGTTCGTAAGCATGTACTTGAGGGTGATATTAGAGATCGACAGGGGATAGAAACAAGTTATGTCAGGAGGAGGAATAGGTTCTACCACCGTACGGTAAATCCCGACGGGGAAGAGTGGTTTCAGTTCCTTGTTCCACAGAAGTACATTGGGAGGTCATATGCGGATTAGAAAAACGATGGATAGGATCCAGTCTCATTTCTTTTGGCCAGGTATGGGGAGAGAGGTAGGTAGGATGTTGCGATCATGTGACGTATGTCAGAAAACGTGCGACCGTGGTCGGGTGAAGACTGCACCTCTTAAGCCACTACCCCTTATCTCGGAGTCATTTGAGAGGGTAGCGGTTGATATTGTTGAACCAATAAATCCGAGAGCTACGGATGGTACAAAATATATTCTTACCTGTGTGGATTTCGCGACAAGATGGCCAGAAGCAGTGCCTCTTCGTGATATAGAAACCACTACAGTAGCTGAAGCTTTACTGGATATATTCTGTCGTGTTGGCATACCGAAGCAAGTATTGTCTGACCGAGGCAGCCAGTTTACTTACCTCCGCTATGATGGAGGAATTGTGGAGATTACTCTCCGTTAAGAGGTTGAGAACAACGCCCTATCACCCAATGTGTAATGGGTTATGCGAGAGGTTTAATGGTACTCTTAAGAAGATGTTGAGGAGGATGGCAGTAGACCAGCCTAAGGAATGGCCCAGGTACATTTCGCCTCTACAGTTCGCATATCGCGAATCCCCTCAAGCATCGTTACAATTTAGTCCATTCGAGTTAGAGTATGGTAAACCTGCTCGAGGACCACTTCAGATTCTACGTGAACTTTGGGACGATGAGGAATCGGATCCCACGGTGAAAACCACATCTTCTTATCTTTTTTATTTGGCAGAACATCTGCAGAAGACATGCGAGTTTGCAAAACAGGAGTTAGTTAAAGCGAAAGAGCTTCAGAAGCCTTACTACAATAAGAAAACTAAGCTCCGAACTCAGCAGGTAGGTGGAAAGTGCTTCGTTTTGATACCAACAGCTCACAATAAGTTGTTGGCCCAGTGGAAGGGTCCCTTTGAAGTAGTGAAGAAACGACCTTAACTACATAGTTAAAATCAGAGGTGACGCCAAACTATTCCACATTAATATGCTTAAGGAGTACTATACAATTCTACACGGGTGTACTTCCATTATGACCACAGTTGGTACGGGCTGCTATAACATCACTTCTGAGCAGCATGAATTATGAAGCCTAGTCCGTGGTAATTTTTCTCCAGCGGTAGACATGGTTAGCGCTGCTGTGGTAATTCCCGAAGGAGAAGAGGGATATACTCCACAGACGACCGAAGCTCGTCAGGGTGAAATGGTGGCTGATGTCTTCGTTTCGGAGAATTTAAGGCCAGACCAGCGTGCAAGAGTCAACGCGGTGCTGGCAAAATATTCACGTGTGTTCTCTGACAGGCCTGCTGTTGCAAATGTAGCCTGTCATGAGATTCAGCTCACAAGCGACACACCAGTGAGGGTGAAATCGTACCCTATTCCTGTGCGGCTAATTGATACAGTACGCAAGGAAATAAACGATATGGAAGCAGCTGGCATCATTGAAAGGTCAGACTCGTCATATTCCAGCCCTATTGTTGTAGTTCAGAAGAAGGACGGCGGCGTTCGTATATGTGGGGATTATCGTCATGTGAATGCTGTCACCAAGGTCGATGCAGAACCCATGTGCGACCAGCAAGAGATTTCCGCCAGGATTAGCAATTTGAGGGTATTTTCCAAGATGGATCTGGCTAAAGGTTTCTTCCAGACACCACTTGAGAAGCGAAGTCGTCCTCATCACAGCGATGTCTATGCCAAACGGGCTGTACCATTTCAAGGTACTACCTTTTGGTCTCACGAATTCTCACGCCTTCATGCGTCAGGTATTACATGGCATCGAAGGGGTTGAAGCTTATGTTGATGATGTTCTTGTGCACTTAACCACATTTGAAGAGCACCTTGTTATATTGCAAGCTGTGTTGCAATGACTGAAGGAATACAACATGTCAGTCAAACCATCCAAGTGTGAATTGTTTCAACGGGAAGTACAATTCTTGGGTCACACTGTAGGTAGAGGACGTTGTGGGTGCCAGAATGACAAGATACAGAAAATTAAGGATGCATCCCGACCTACTACGAGAAGCAGGTGCGGTCATTCTTGGGTCTTACTGATTATTACCGTCAGTTCATCCCAAATTTCTCTGTCATTGCACTTCCACTTAGTGAGCTCTTAAGGAAAAACGCTCCTAATAAGATTTTCTGGGGATCAGAACAAGAAGAAGCATTCGTTTCACTTAAGAATCTTCTTTGCAAGGAACCGATCTTGCAGTTGCCTGACAACCAACGACCATTCATACTTAGAACTGATGCGTCCCAGTACGGTATTGGTGCAGTTTTGTTTCAGGAGAAGGATGGCGAGGTATTTCCTGTTGCTTATGACAGTCGCAAATTGAAGTCTGCTGAAGCAAACTACAGTACAGTAGAAAAGGAACTTCTGGCAGTAGTAGAAGGTATAAAGAAATACTACTACTATCTGTATGGCGATGAATTTGTGTTAGAAACTGATCACATGCCTCTGGAAAGTTTGCGTACATCGAAGAACGCCAACGCACGACTCATCAGCTGGGCTCTGTACTTGCAGCAATTTAATTTCACAGTGCGATACATAAAGGGAAGTGCAAACGTCGGGGCAGACCTTATGTCGCGATTGCTTGAAGGAGAATTAAGCAAGTAAATATTTCGTAGCGAAGTTACCCTCCTCGTACGTAGGAGATAATCAGGCGAGGGAGTTTTCCTTGGTTATTGCACTCGTTATTATTTACCTCTCCGAGTGCAACGAACACAAACCCTTATCCAAACTCATATTTGGCGGTTTACCTGGGTTTGATGTTTGGATAATTCGATGATATATTATTGCATTTTGTGTAACCTTATCCAAGACTCAGATTTGGCGGTCTACCTCGGTTTGAGGCTTGGATAATTAAATAATATATAAATTGCCTTCCAGAATATTATATACATATTGCCTTCCAGAATATTTATTGCATTTTCTTACATACCATGTAACAATTATACAATGTAATACATACACCACACTAATACCTTTGTTAAAATGTGTACAAATTGTAATAAGAAGGAATCACCAGGAATGTTCATTCTTGTTGCGGAGTTTCTCTCTAAGAAAATTGAAAGTTAACGTAAATGTAGAGAGTTTTCCACTCATTGGCAAGTGTGAATACGTACCTGGTGATAGTCATTGACACATACAAGAGTGAGTGAAGTGTGGATGAATTTACTAGTGTAAAGTTATACATGCAAATGCGTCGTAGCACTTCACTTCACATCGCTTGGAGCGATGTCTTTTTGTGTGTGTGAATGTCACGAGTCAGTCGTTGACTCGTGGGATAATAATAATAATAATAATAATAATATCGTAGCATAGAGATAGGGCTTATTTGACCAGGCGAAGAATACATAATTCACTGGTCTAGTTTAACAGCTTAGGAAATTTCCACTAGCAGTGGGTTTGAAAGCATACCGAGCACAGCATCCTGTAACTGTCATTTCGTCCGTAGCTTTTCGCTCGTATTATTATTGAAAGAATTAATCATGCCGACACGAAGATTAATTTCTTTAAATTGCATATTGTAAAAGCTCGATTTTTGTCCCCTTATTTTACTCTTGGATATTACGATTTTTACTCTACTCTTGGAGGGATACAAAAACCCACTGCCTTTAACCAAATAAAAAAAAACACCAGTGTATGCTACAACTCTATCCTATAGCTGTATCAACCTGGTCTGGAAAAAAAAAAAAAAATACCGATGAGGAACAGGACTTGCCTTGCGAATAACAAAATTAAATCGTACAAAGGACAAGTCCAGCTCCTCTCCAGTACTGGGAAAACGCTGCCACCACCAGACCAAAGTCGATCAGAGGAACTAAGTGAGCACACACCGGAAGGGTAGCGTAACGTTACGTTAAGAAGGCTCGCGAGTAAGCAACCCAGACTACAGTTCTAACGGGGGTACGATCAGTGATTTGAATTAGGGATCTATTACTATCTATAAAGGAACACAGTCTATTTGTTACATCGGTGACAAAAATACTCAGACAATTATAAACCCGTTTATTTTATCTATCTATGGTATGAGTACAAAATAACACAATAATAATTTCTGTTCCTCCCCCCCTTGCTAATATCTCCTACTCCCCGTTCTGTCAACTAGGACAGGAACAATTCCGTGTCTCGCCAGTTGACAGAGCTAACCCACATAAATCCAAAAATAAACAATTATTACTATTAAATATCCCCCCCTCCCTTAATACAGTTCCTACCCCCTTTACTTTCTACTAGGACATGAATAATTCCGTATCTCGCTAGTGACAGAGCTAAGTACATATAAAAAAAATCACATCCTAATCTCAATACTATAATAATGAAAAAATATAAAATTACCAGCAAATGTTCTTAATCTTTTGGTACCACGTGGGTCACTATACACCAAGGGAGAATGCTATAATGGCTGTCACCCCAGCAGACGAGAAAAGAATGAGCTTGAGAAAAAAACATACAATAATTACAATGTGAACAATTAATTAATGTGAACACACAATATTCTTTAGTTAGTTATATCCCATCACGGGACTAATAGATTCCCCACTCACTATATTCACAATACAATATATATGATGAGAGCGAGTTGAGCTCCTACCTGTCACCCAAGGAGACGAGATCAGAATGAGGACGAGGCAAGGCATGGTACCGCCTCCTGTCCTCTCCCTCACTCCCCACCTCCCCCACAAATTAGTGACCAACGTATTTCATTTTCTGGCAAATCCATCAGTTCCACCCTTACTGGTGTATATAGTTACATAACCTGATTTAAACATATTATTGAGCTCAAATACATTGCCTTCTCCCTTGTTTAAAGTTTCATATTACTGTAATTTACATATTCAAGGTATGTATGTATTGTTCCGCCAACAAGAAAATGTACTGTCCTGACTTTAGACCCTAACTAATCTAATTAATTTTCTAAGTAAGTTACAATTAAATTGCAGGTAACAGTATAGGAATGTGAGCTTCATAATTATACATTATAATTATAAATGCAGGTTATTCCCTGTCTCCAATAAATTATTTTACATTCACCTCCTAATCACCACGTATTTCTCTATCCCCATCAATCTACCTAAGTTTCAATTATTCCTCTCTTTAACCTATTTACCTAACTATAATCATTATTTCTATTGTTCATCTATAACCTCTAACTATAAACCTTATTTGTACTTCTCATATTAGCATTTTTTTTAGAAGAAGGTGGGCACCACCGAGATTATTCGTCAGTGATAATCTCAGCCTGGCTACTCCCTACAATCTTTTACTAAAAGCCTATCCTAATACATATCAATATATAATACCCGTAAATATCCTAAATAACAATACTATAAAAATAGGGGTGTTACAATATGATTCGTGAAGTGGGAAATCATAGAGAATTAATTATGTGTCGTATATTAAAATTGCATGTATAACTAATGTGTATATGTTGTATAAAGATGTAAACTTAGTTAGTCAAGTGTAGGCCTTCGAACAGTTGAGTGTGGCGCCAGGAGCTGTTGGTAGACACGCCGATGTCTCTGCCTACCGCCTAGCCTGTCTAGCCAGCCACAGTAGCTGTTTGAATTTTAGTTCGGGTTATGCAACACAGCACAACACACGTACATATTGCTCGTCCTGGTTTTCTTACCTCGCCCTTTTGTCTCTCGAGATGAAGAGATGACCAGAAGCTGTATAATTCGGTAACACTAACAATATTCCCAAGGCTTCATGGTTATTTATATATTATTGATCGATTGCAAGAGACAATTGATTGGTAATAAGGTAAGAAGGGAGCCGGTCTCAGTCGTGAGCCCGGGCTTCCATAGAGTTCCACATACCTATGGTAAGTAACAAGTGTTATGTTGTGTATTGACATTGAAAATTCGTGGTGTAAGACATAATATCTATCACTGAGTCTATGAAACGAATCTTGGTTTTAGATATACCGAGTGTTAGATTGTAATGTAAATACTAATTAAAGTAAATTGAGTAGGAAGGTCTTGAAGTAGCACCTAACAATTAATTAACACAGTGTTAGATTTGATTAATCACAGTGAGTAACGTAAGCTAGGTTATCGTAAGAAAATCAACTGAACAATAGAGAAAAATATTCGAGAGTAACAGTACAAGAACAAACGAGAACATTACGAGACCTTGAAAGAAAACGAGTGCCGTATTTATTGATTATTACGATATTAGCTAGTTAGTTATTCTTGTGTGGAAGTGTATGCATGTGTTAATAATTTATATGTGTGTTATTAATTGTTATGTTGGTGCACGACTGATTTTAATAAATACAGTAAAGTAATTGTAATTGGTTGTCTTCATACACCTTCAATTCTTTTGTTACTGTTGTGATTGCATATACATCGAAGAACCCATGTAAAATAAATATATGTTGACGGGATTGAGATAAAAAGGGGATAAATAACCTCTGCAGACGTTCGTTGAGTCAACACAACGAAAGTCACGAATAAGGTAAGTTACATTACTTACTTAATTAAATAATTATAATAATACAAAAATCTTAATTCACCGTGACACTGCTATACAAGTTTTCTCTCATTCATTCATTTATATCAATGTCGAGGAAGGGGGAAAAAAAAGGGAAGAAGGAAAAGAGTTTAATGTGAGTGAGTCACAATAGAGAAACTGAAATTCTACCATCTCCTCTTCCTCCCTTCCTTTCCTCCTTCCTTTCCTATCTATAATGATAAGCACGGCAGACCCATGAAATGACCCCTCTCCCCTCCTTTCCTACACCTGTTTACTGTCCTAGCCTTTCCTCCCTTTACTTTCCTCTTACACGTAATCTCTCTCTCCTCTCTCTTTTACCTCCCCATTTCCCACCCGAATCTCTTCTGCTCCCGCCCTCTCTCCACACTTTTGAAACGCATATTGTTAATCTGTCTGTTCTAACTAACTATCTGAGAGCGAGAGAGAGGGTGGGGGGGGGGGGTTATCACTAGATATCACACTAGATATACAGATGAAAACACACCCAGGGCCCTGCAAACACCTAGACTTGACTTATTTCTCGCTACCCCCTCCCCCCTTTCCCTTCATTGCATATATCTTTCTTATTTTTTATTATGCTCCATACATTTCCCTCCCTTTTTCGTATTGTCGCACTCACAAGGAAAAGGGACAAAAGACATGCTGTGAGCGAGAGAATATGAGATGGGGAAAAATGGATAAAAGTGTATGACAAAAAAAAAAAGGAAATATGCAATCGACGGTAAGCGGTAGGGTAATGAGAGATTAATCAGGTCCAGGTGCAGTGGTCACCATATGATTATGTGCATCACACACCCACATGAAAACACAAGTGCGTGTGGCTAAGTCATGATGCATATTGGAGTGCACATTCACACTCCCATGTTGAACCTGCAGCTGTCTACAGTCTCCTATTAATCCCTTCAACAGTCAATGTGACCAGAGAGAGAGGGGGGGAGGGATTTATTAATTAAGGGAATGTTTGCACAGATGTCTTCTAATGTTGGCACAGACCTTAATATAAGCAATGTTCAGTTCTTTTCTTAATTGAATTACAAGTTCTTCACATGCTTTCTTCTCTTTAAGAATATTTTCCTTTTCCCTAAGAATATTTTCCTTTTCCCTTTTCTCCATATCCAGTTGGCACTGAAAATTTCTGATTTTTCTGTGTAGTTCAACAATATCTTCACCCATTTGGAGTGGTGCCTCATTGGCCACAACACTAATTTCTCCAAAACATCTTTTCTTTCCTCTTTTAAGTCCGCTGCTCGAAGACTTGCAATTTGGAGCTGCCTTTGGAAGATCTGCAACAATATGTTAATGTTAGATGGAATTATTCCCTCTACAGTACTGTATTTGTACCACTGAGAGAGAGAGAGAGAGAGAGAGAGAGAGTAGCCACGCACTACACACGTTCACACAGCTCTTGATAAAACTCCAAATATCAGCTGTTGTACTGCTCTCTCAGCACTGGCTTACTCACCACCTGTACGTACATGAATGTACACTGAACAGCCAGGTGCAATAACTTGACCTGACAGTGTCAAGGTTCGCTTGTAATAGTGAAAACAAATAACAAAAGCAGTGCTGGAATGTGGTGGCAGTTATCTGCTTAACACACAGCCTGTCCCACCTACCAACTGCTTCACCACTGCTCGCCACGAACGAACCAACTGCTTCACCACCTCATTATCACTCTTTCTCGCTCTTTCTATCATCGCTTGCTTTATTTCTTTTTTCCTTCTCCACTCTCTCACTGGTACTGACACAGCCTCTGGAGGATTTGCAGGGAGAACTCAACCCTGGGTGAATTAACACTATTCAACCTCCCGAGTGTATGACAGTGCCCCCTCCCCCCGTCACCTCACTAACACCTAATTACTTGCGACTATGCCAGGAGATGTGAGCCACCACCGCCTCATCACACGACCCCCGGGTCTCCCTGGATACCAGCCGGGTAGATGGTGTGCTGTTTGTGGCAAAACCACCTCTAACAGGACCATCATTGACTGTTCATCTGGTGATTGCCCCAACACCTCCCACACCACCTGTCTCGGTGACAGCAACACATTTGACTGCTGCGAGGTCTCCGCTCTGCGCACAGCTCTGGGAATCACTGCCCCGGTGGTTTACCAGGCGGCCACGGTAGACTCGCAAGACTCCTCTGACCTGTTAGATGCTGACACTTCTGATGTGGCTGCAGCAGATGTTGATGATGATCTCGAAGATCTCTTGAAGCTAGATCCTAGAGAACTAGTCGAAAACATTCGACAGCTGAGGAAGGAATTAAAGAGAAAGAAAAGCATTTTAAGTTTTTTCGAAGCCACTTCTCAAACACTGGCTGAGAAAAGGGACGCTGTAGTTACCGTCCTGGATCTCATTGATAACATCTGTGCTATAAGAACCAGCGCAGAGGAACTTGATACAAGATCTATCGCTGCCACCGCCAAGTCTCACAGAATAGACGAGGAGTGGGAAAGACACGTAGCCTCAAGTGACGAAACAGCAAACTGGTGGAAGTCAGTGAAACCTCGACCACTTCAGTCTAGGAATACGGAGAATAACAAAAATAACAAAACGCAACTGCAAACTGGACACTCAGATAAATCCCTCTCAGGTAAGACAGTTACGCCCGAACCTCGCTACGTAACCAGTCAAAAGGTTCCTGCAAAAATTGCGGGCGTAACGGACACACTGAAAATAACTGCCTGAAGAGGAACAAGTGTACCTACTGTTTACGAGTGGGACATACTGTTCAGGAGTGTCGTACTCGCATTGCGCAGGAGAGAGAGGAAAACCTCTTCCAAAGAATATCAACTGAGCAGGCACAAAACAACGCCTTACTCGTTCAGGCACTTAATCGATTCCTTCTCCCTGCTCCTCCTGCTCCTGGTCCTGCCATACCCCAGCCTCTCATCAGTAATTGGGCTCCAAGACATCAGGCTCATACACCACACCCACTCTATCCTGCCTACACCCACTCATATACTCTCCAGCCGCCTAACCTTGTCAACACAGCCTGGAGTCATGCCCGCCCGTAAGTCTAGAGATCAACTTACCATCATATCTGCCAATGTTAGGGGACTTGTAACGAACATCGGGGACCTCATCAACAGCCACGTGATTCCTCGTACCCCGGACATTGTTGCAACGGTAGAAACATTTATGAATGAGTCAGTCCCTGACAACTTTGGGCACCTAAGAGGATACTCGAGGTGGCATCGACGCGACAGGACACGCGGGACCTTTGGTGGTGTCGCTGTCTCTTTCCACAAAAGCCTGTCGGTCCAACCACTCGAGGTCGCTCTTCCGACTCATCTGGAGATGATGTTCTTCAAGATATGGGCTTAACATCAGACCATCTTGCTGTGTGTGTGTTACCGCCCATAATGGCAGGGTAGTGATTGGCCCACCTCAAAAATGTGTGTGTGTGTGTTTAATTTGAAGGTAATGTGTGTGTGTTTAATTTGAAAGTAATGTGTGTGTGTGTTTAACTTGAAAGTAATGTGTGTGTGTGTGTTTAATTTGAAGATAGCATGTGTATGTGTGTGAAACTATATTTACCTTGGAACAGTAGACAGCGTGTATCCCTCCTGCCGGTGGTGGTGGTGGTTGCTTGAAACTGTATAGAAGCCCAAGTGACGGTATAGTAGTGACGGACTCAAGTGAGTGAGTGAGTCGGCCCAACTAGTTGTGTCTACTGGGAAGGTTGAAACTCTGGTAGGGGTCCAAACTATATTCTTATTAAAGGCCTCCATAGACTATCAATCATACCTACTCGAACTAGGTGGTTGTACAGGCATAACCGTGGTGTGTGGTTTGCGCAAATGACTGAACCATATCCAACAAGTTTTGGGTCATTCACACACACGCTTGTACAGTGATGCATGATAATAATGTGTGGTGACAGCTTAGTATTCTTGCTAGTGTGTGGCAAATGTAATTGATTGCACAGGCCTTTACTCGGCTACAAACTTGTTTCTGTATACAGTCATAATATCAAATAAACCACTGACACAGACACTTCATTAACACTCGAAAATCGTAAACCATTAATTATATATTACAAAGGCAGACAGCTATATTTACATGATGAATTTCATAAACGTTTACATTTAAACAACAACATATCTATCATTACATAACAGAAAAGTTTACATTTGATTACCGAGTACTGACACTACCAATCTATTACTCAATTGGTCAAATAACACTCAAATGTACACTCGCAATCCAAAATTTGTATCTAGGTCTTGTTGAAGTTTCGAATCATTTAACATACTAGTGAACCAATTACACGCTTATCCTGTTTCATATTCACTCGAGTTCGCTTAATATTCGATCAAGCTATTTGAAGCAAGCCTGGATACATATTTTGGATTACTAGTGTACAGTTGGCCACAGGAATTCTTACACAGGCTATTTGGAAATAGTGGTCATTATTCAGGAAGAACTGCAATAAATGAACTATTAAGTGACTACCCCACACCAAGATTAAGGATCAATTCCACAGTCGTATTTGTATGTCTCTCGGTATTAATTTTACTTCACATTAAAGGGGGTAATTCACTTTTGTTACATTGGAGTACCATGATTCCTCCTAACTATGCCAGGAAACAGCACCAAATGAACAAAAACAATGGTGTCCTGTTGCTTGGAATAGTTTGGAGGCACATACTAAAACGGGACATAATAACAGTTCAAATTAAGTGCTTATTGTAACTCACTCTGATTGGCCCACCTCAAAAAATCAATACTCAAGATTATCGCTGATTGGCTATAACCAAATGATCATTATGTTAGTGTTAATATTAGCTCATTACGAGTCTTACACGTGTTATATGGTTTGTATAACCTTATAGTACAACAACAAACCCAAATATTACACACTCGTACATGTCTCGTTTCATTATAATTTGGATGACAAGTGGAATTTTAATTAGGTCCATCTTTTTCCTATTCTCCTGAGAAAATGGGAAGGGTTGGAAAAAGAATGGGAAGGATGGTAGAAGAAAGGGAAGGAATGAAAAATTTAACAGCTGACTTACTGTAAATTCTTTTATGAAATACGATTACCCAAATCATCACGCTGATAAATTTGAAGTTACTTGATGTTAAGGAGGTGCGGGAATAGGGGGACAGATTTGGGGGATTTAGGGGGGGTGCGTTTTTTTTGGTGGGGTGCGGGAGTAGGGGGACAGGCTGGGGGAGGGGGGGGGGGGGTTTAGGGGGGTGCGGGAATAGGGGACAGGCTTTCTACCCCCACCCCCAAGCCTGTCCCCCTATTCCCGCACCCCCCGCACCCCCCCCTCAAGCCTGTCCCCTACTCCCGCACTCCCTTAACGTCGTAATTGCTGATAAACAACGAGTAGAAATGTATGAAATAGTTCTGGCAGTGCGAATTTCGGCCTATCTAAAGGAGACGTGGGTGGGAAGGAGACGTGGGTGTGTGGGTGTGAAGGAGACGTGGGTGTGTGTGTGGGTGTGAAGGAGACGTGGGTGGGTGGGTGGGTGGGAAAGAGACGTGGGTGGGTGGGAAGGAGACGTGGGTGGGTGTGTGTGAAGGAGACGTGGGTGTGTGTGTGGGTGTGAAGGAGACGTAGGTGGGTAGGAAAGGAGATGTGGGTGGGTGGGTGTGAAGGAGACGTGGGTGGGTGGGAAAGGAGATGTGGGTGGGTGGGTGTGAAGGAGACGTAGGTGGGTAGGAAAGGAGATGTGGGTGGGTGGGTGTGAAGGAGACGTGGGTGGGTGGGAAAGGAGATGTGGGTGGGTGGGTGTGAAGGAGACGTAGGTGGGTAGGAAAGGAGATGTGGGTGGGTGGGTGTGAAGGAGACGTGGGTGGGTGGGAAAGGAGATGTGGGTGGGTGGGTGTGAAGGAGACGTAGGTGGGTAGGAAAGGAGATGTGGGTGGGTGGGTGTGAAGGAGACGTGGGTGGGTGTGTGTGAAGGAGACGTGGGTGGGTGGGAAAGGAGATGTGGGTGGGTGGGTGTGAAGGAGACGTGGGTGGGTAGGAAAGGAGATGTGGGTGGGTGGGTGTGAAGGAGATGTGGGTGGGTGTGTGTGAAGGAGACGTGGGTGGGTGGGAAAGGAGATGTGGGTGGGTGGGTGTGAAGGAGACGTGGGTGGGTGGGAAAGGAGATGTGGGTGGGTGGGTGTGAAGGAGATGTGGGTGGGTGTGTGTGAAGGAGACGTGGGTGGGTGGGAAAGGAGATGTGGGTGGGTGGGTGTGAAGGAGACGTAGGTGGGTAGGAAAGGAGATGTGGGTGGGTGGGTGTGAAGGAGACGTGGGTGGGTGGGAAAGGAGATGTGGGTGGGTTGGTGTGAAGGATACATGGGTGGGTGGGTGGGTGTGAAGGAGATGTGGGTGGGTGTGTGTGAAGGAGACGTGGGTGGGTGGGAAAGGAGATGTGGGTGGGTGGGTGTGAAGGAGACGTAGGTGGGTAGGAAAGGAGATGTGGGTGGGTGGGTGTGAAGGAGACGTGGGTGGGTGGGAAAGGAGATGTGGGTGGGTTGGTGTGAAGGAGACATGGGTGGGTGGGTGGGTGGGAAGGAGATGTGGGTGGGTGGGTGTGAAGGAGACGTGGGAGGGTGGGAAAGGAGATGTGGGTGGGTGGGTGTGAAGGAGACGTGGGTGGGTGGGAAAGGAGATGTGGGTGGGTGGGTGGGAAGGAGACGTGGGTGGGTGGGTGGGAAGGAGACGTGGGTGGGTGGGAAAGGAGATGTGGGTGGGTTGGTGTGAAGGAGACATGGGTGGGTGGGTGGGTGGGAAGGAGATGTGGGTGGGTGGGTGTGAAGGAGACGTGGGAGGGTGGGAAAGGAGATGTGGGTGGGTGGGTGTGAAGGAGACGTGGGTGGGTAGGAAAGGAGATGTGGATGGGTGGGTGGGAAGGAGACGTGGGTGGGTGGGTGGGAAGGAGACGTGGGTGGGTGGGTGTGAAGGAGACGTGGGTGGGTGGGAAAGGAGATGTGGGTGGGTGGGTGGGTGTGAAGGAGACGTGGGTGGGTGCGAAGGAGACGTGGGTGGGTGGGTGTGAAGGAGACGTGGGTGGGTGGGTGGGAAGGAGACGTGGGTGGGTGGGAAAGAGACGTGGGTGGGTGGGTGGGTGGGAAGGAGACGTGGGTGGGTGGGAAGCTAACAAACCAATACCACTGTGGAATCGACTCCTAACTTTATGGGTTGATTCTACAGTGGTATTTGTTTGTTAGCTTCCTAACCAACCACACTTGTAAGCCTTCATTATTTTCCAAAAGCTGAGTATCCGTATTCACAAACTCTATTAAGGGGGTATTCACAAACTCTATTAAGTAGGGAACAGGCTTGGGGGGGCGGGGATTGGGGGGGGGCGGAAATAGGGGGATAAGCTTCGGGTGGGTAGAAAGCCTGTCCCCTATTCCCGCACCCCCCTAACTCCCCCCAAGCCTGTCCCCCTATTCCCGCACCACCTTAATTAATCCTTGAACATTATTTTTATCATTGTTATAATTTGGTCCGTTTTTTGATAAACGAAAATTGACATAACTTTTGAACAGAAGGCCATAGAGACAAAATGAAAAAATTATCTAGCCCAATTTACCAACTGTACATCCATTCCAAATTTCATCCAAATCCATATAGATCTTCATGGTCAAAAATCGGTTCAAACAAATTTCCAAAAAAGAGGCCACAACTCAAAAACGGTGCATCGTAGAGGAAAACGGAGAAATTTTAGCCCCCCCTTTGGCCAATCCCACCCATATGACCTATTCTTGCACACCCTTAGGTCAAATGTGTGATTCGACAACATTTTTTACCTATTCCAAAAACCCACATTTTTGGATGTAGTGTGTGGATGGAACGTGGTGAAAAAGATGAATTAAGTCTACGGAAATTACATGATGTTATTCCACAGACAGAGAGAGAGGGTGAGGTGTTTCTTCTTAGTATGTATGCCGCCTTTCACAACACACACACACACACACACACACACATACACATGGAACAAATTACCATCCATAAGAAGTGGTGTGTGTCAAAACCATGCATATCTTTAAAGAAAAATATGATAATGGGATTTTAATATACGGGGCATTACGAGCTTGACTCAATCCTGTAAAGAATACAAGTAGGTAAGAACACACATACACACACACGTATTTTTGTAATAAACATACACGCACATCAATATAAATAATTATATTCTTGTTTTGAGAAAGAGGAGAACGAAACATAAGAAGAAGAATAATGTAAGAAACTCAGGACATTATAGAAACGAAATACGGTAATAAGGATGGGTTCAGAAATCATGTCCTATTTCGTTGGAGATGCCTAGATACATTATTTAAACTTGTAGACAGGGGGGATGGAGGGGGGCATAACTTGTAGACAGGGGGGATAGAGGGGGGCATAACTTGTAGACAGACAGGGAGGATGGAGTGGGGGGCAAAACTTATAGACAGACAGGGGGGAGGGAGGGGGTGTTTAAGGACCCTGTGATCGTGAATGGAAATTGAAGACTTCTGATTCCTCCTGGCCATGCCACGAATCAAACAAGCTCCTTCGATATAGGTGTGTGTGTGTGTGTATGTGTGTGTTTGGAGACTTCTGATTCCTCCTGACTATGCCACCAAACTAACAACCTCCTTCCATATAGGTGTGTGTGTGTGTGTGTGTGTGTGTGTGTGTTTGGAGACTTCTGATTCCTCCTGACTATGCCACCAAACAAACAAGCTCCTTCCATATAGGTGTGTGTGTGTGTGTGTTACATTCACTTTTGTTACATTGGAGTGCCATGATTCCTCCAAAGTATGCCAGGAATGAGGACCAGATGAACAAAAATAATGGTGTTCTGTTGTAGCTTGGAATAGTTTTGAGGAATCAGTTGCTCCAGATTTACCAACACTGTACTTCCCCCATAAGGATACAATTCACTTCAGTATAAAGTTGTGTTGTAGTTTTATTATTGTCTTACATCTTGTGTGTTTGTTATGATATCTTGAAACCAACAGCTTGTATGAATCAATACTTGTGACTAGTTGTATAGCCACAATCAAATATCCACCAACACTTTCCTTCCATGGTAATATAGAACAACACGTGTATGATTTTGCAACACGTCATAATAATGATAATAATTGAGGGGATTGAGTTGACATAAGGTGTTGTTGTAAGTGTTACGACCCGGTTATCTCCCAATGGAGGGTGGACTTTACACCAGTCCCAGGGAGTTTTTAAAGTCTGGATATTAAGGATGTTAGGTCACCCACCCGACTTAGCCGAACCGCACATACTGTACAGCACGCACACCACTCCCTTTCCTTACCTGGTCTCCTCTGGTAATTCTCAATATTACTACATTAATTATATTACTTAAGTTTGGTTGGAGAAGGAACTAAAATACACATTTACCATAATACATCATATATTAAAATAAACACTAATGTACAAGATTAATAAAGTAAATATGGTACCAAAAATTAGTTCTCAACATGATAAATACACAAATATGAACAATCAGATAAATACACAAATAATTAATAAATACCCCCCCGACATTCACACATGGGCACATATATAATGTTCTCCTTTCTCACCTCAAGATCCCCACACACACCTCAACACCATAACATCACCTTTACACCACCATACCACCTTAACACCTTGGGTAAAACACCAAATAACCCAACAATTGTCCACCAGGACACCCCCACACCACAATAATACCAGACACCACCTCACCACAATAATACCAGACACCACCTCACCACAATAATACCAGACACCACCTCACCACAATAATACCAGACACCACCTCACCACAATGATACCAGACACCACCTCACCACAATAATACCAGACACCACCTCACCACAATAATACCAGACACCACCTCATTGTCCTCCAGGACACCCCCACACCACAACAATACCTGACACCACCTGTGGCCGACTCACCACCCACATGTACCTCACTTTACGACAGGCACAGGCCTCTGCCACCACCTTAATCACCCTTAAAGAACCACCACACTCTAACAGAGATACCACAAACTTCACGATGCCCTCAGACCATGGCGAACTCCAGTAATCCCCACTTAATTCCACCACAAAACCAAAACACCGTCCTCTGCCCCGAGCGCCATGGAGAGACCTACTCTTACCAACAAAAACAAAATGAAAAGCGCCTCACACCTTGGCGCCTCGTTTCCGAAATAACTTCGATTATTATTATTATTATTATTATTATTATTATTATTAACAGCCTTGCCGCCGTGACCACACCGAGTGTGGTTGAATGCTTAGTGAACGAACCATGATGAGTCTTCTTGTTTAATGTGCTTCCTGTTTATAGAGAATGGCATTACAAGAGGTACGACTAATGTACATAAATGGTCGCTTTTTCTCAATTAAATGGCTAATATTTCCGACTCGGAATATAACTGATGTTCCAGTATTTACATTTTATTATGGTTTGGAACATTTTGTTTTTCCTTCCCTAGTTGTCCCTCATTTTCTCCCGGGAAATACAGTAACGATTGATTTTATCCATACCTTGAATGTGCGTATTTTTTTATGCAATGCAGTATTTAATCAAAATCACAACGAAAAGATCATGTAAAAAAAGAAAAATCTGTAACAACTCTTTAATTACAAATAATATCATAAACCTTGAGTTTCACAAATATACCATTAATATGTATGACAAATGTAAGAAAAATCAAGTACAATTTAGATATGTATTTGAATAATTGCATTTAACAACATTATCAACAGGAGAAGTGAGTAATCAAATATATACTTAAATTATTGAATAAACAAAGAAACGAACATTAATGTAGTGTACATCGACCCAAGTACATTGGCAGAGACCCGACGGGTGTGGGGTATGGGTATAGGTCTGGTAACAGTGGAGAAACCTGCCAAATGTTCAATAAACTGTACTTGTTTAATACCTTCTTAGCTGTTTGTCATTATCATTATAATTGATAATGATCAAAATTGTAAGAATAATAATATATAATAAAGGAATCAACAGCTACAGCACTGAAGGCTACGTTTGGCAGAAGGTTTTTTCACTGTTACCAGACCAGCACCCAAAACCAACACCAGTCGGCTCTCAGCAAATTTATGGAAAATAATAACAAAAATAATTATGACTTAAGAATAGCATTTATCATATCATCTGTTGGCTTGAAATTATAGCTTGCCCCGTGGACTTTGACTGCCTCAGAAACGAGAGTCAGTGATTGCAGCGCAGGCACTTGGAGACGATTCCGGATATCTGTTTTAATTAAATTCATTTTAGAAAATATTCGTTCTGCAGCAGTATTAGAAGTTGGCAGTGCCAATACTTGTAATGCAAAGAGGGCAAAATTCTTAAACTGCTTTGTACCTTCATTGTCTTCTAACTCTCCCAATTTTATATAGAAATCATGGATATCAGAGGTGTCGTTCTTGAGATAGGCTAAGTTAGGTGTACTGTCCAAATTCCTCCATTCATTATCTAGGTCTTGTAAACTTCCTACATACAGCCTGGGTACAAGCTTTACAAAATCTGACAAGGAGGGCATCAACTCCCTACTTTTGCTGTCTAGTACCTTATTTTTACCTAAGAATGATGCCATATACCACAAAGGTGAGTTAAGGTCAAACCTCTTTTGCATTTGTTGGCACATAGTGATCATAAATTCTCGACAGCGGGATCGGACATGGTCAACCATACCTTGATTACCAATGTACACGTCTGTTTGGAGAAGGCCGTGGATAGCTGATCCTAAGTAGATCTGATTTAATGGCAAATGATTAGAACTTAACATTGGATCAAATGTCATCAGATCAGCTTTTTCCACAACATCTCTTCGACAGAAGTATCCTAGGAGGTTTCTAAAGAGCTGAATTATGGGGTCATATAGTAAATGTACAGTTGGTGTATCTCTCTGAAATAGTAAGTTAATTTTTGAAAATGTTGGCAAAATGAAATTAAGAAAATTGTAGTACAGACATACTGAAGGATCCTTGAGATCTTTTACAATAAATTCCACAGATCGGAGCCTTTCACCAAGTTCGTTTTCTATAAAAAACAATTTGAGTGCAGCCCACTGCTCAAGGACTCTCTCTACTGCTTTATGTAAAGAAAGCCATCAGGTTTGACAAGCATGCAAAATTTTGTGGGGTTTTAATTCTAGGAATAATTGTGCCTGTTTAAACTGGTGTTGTCTTTTTGAGATATGGGAAAAGTATGAATATATATTCCTGAGAAGATCTTCACAATGTCTAGGTAGAGTTTTTGCAGCTTCAGACGCACATAAATGTATACTATGGCAAATGCACCTGAAGATTGTTATACCTGGCAAGTCTGCTCTCAGTCGGCTGGCTAGAGAATTATTGTCCCCCATTAGGTTGGAAGCACCGTCAGCTGCAAATCCCACAACATTGCTCAGAGGAATGTCATATGCAGATAAAGTTTTCAGCAGTAAAGTATATAAATGTTCCCCAGTTGAGCCCACGCATTCCTTGTTGTCGTCATCATATACATCAATGAGTTCCAAGGTGCCAGTCTTCATCGTTGTCGTATCTGTATCATAATATTTAACAACCAACGTCAAACATTTAGTGGTGCTGACATCCGTGGACTCATCAATGATTACAGAAAACTTATGACCTTTGAGCTTACTTACCATTTCCAAAGTTACACATTTACCAATCGCTTTTGCTACCTGAGTGCATTTGGTTTTCTTCATGCACATTCCTTGTGCGATTGGCGAATCTGGAAACATGGTTTTGCATAGTTCTACCAAATGATCTGCAATGGTGAATGGTAAGTTATGCTCAGCTATAAAGCATATTAACAAGATCTTCGCTAATGCTATGGTGTCATTAAGACGACGGCGTCCATCAACTGGCTCAACCTCCTGTACATCCCTCACCCTATCCTCCTGCCTCTGCAGCATGTGTGCCTCATTGGTGATGTGTTGGCTACGTGTCTGTAATGAGATACATACTAATAGCCTACGTAAGGTGGTGGGATGGTTGATATAACTCGATGTTTGTCAAGAGAACAATATTAAAACAACAAAATAAAGCTTTGATAGTGTACTGTATACCTTATGTTTCTTAATAGTGGAAAGTTCGGCATTGAATTCTTTGTTGCATACTGTGCAGTAAGCTCTCTCTGCATTGCCGTCCACCCGTGACAACTAGGGTGGCCATTTTTGAATTTCCAAAAAGTAGGACACTTCATAATTATATATATATGAGAGAGAGAGAGAGAGAGAGAGAGAGAGAGAGAGAGAGAGAGAGAGAGAGAGAGAGAGAGAGAGAGAGAGAGAGAGAGAGAGAGAGAGAGAGAATCTATCTGTTTCTCTCGTTTCTCCATGCTGTTGTCATCAGTGAAAAAACTCGCTCTGAGTGAGCATTACTACACGGAATGGAGAAGATATAGGAACTCATTTTCTTCAAGTGTGTGAATGAGACTTCAGATGTACTAAACACTTTGCGATAACGTTCATCACTGAGGCAGTTAACCATTTCAGGACTGTTGATAATAGACTCCACAATCCCATACTCTTTATACAACTCGTCCATATCAATATCCCCAAGATTACAGGCCTTTACAGCATCACTGAAGTCTCCAAAAGATATATCACTTGTCTAATGTAACTGTCCGACTGCATCTGCCGACTTTGGCCTCAGTTTCGATCGAACTTTTGACATTATTGTATAACTCTCTCTCTCTCTCTTACTTATTGATTTACATAATTTTTTTTTATTTTTTCCCCTCGCCCCAAGAAAGTAGGCCAAATGTACGTCCGGAGTTAGGTTGCTAGGTTGCGCCGGATGTAGGACAAAGGGTTAATTTAAATAGGAGGACAGTCCGGCGTAAAACCGGACGTCTGGCCACCCAAGTGACAACCAATGCCTGAACTCCTCATTCACCAACCATTCGTCTCTCAGTTTTCGCTTGGGAGGCATGCTAACCTTTAAATTTATATCAATATTAGTTCAAGGGCCTGAGATACGAATATTATGAATGCCGGTATACAAAGGAGGTACAGATAAAACACGAATGATAGACATGTTCGTTTTCTTTATAAATTTCTCTGAGAGAAAACTGATTTAATAGCTTTGAGGGGAACTCAATATCATTCAGTGCATTGAATAATGAGGTGATAAATAACAAAACTATATGCCCCTCACACACCCGTGACTTACCTTGATGAAGGCCTTGAAACAACTAACTTCCCTCAAAGTTTATAAGTAAAAAGGAAACTCTTATAATGTTCCGAAGATGGAAATAAATCAATATGATACTCCGGTCGTGAAGGTGTTTGTCATGAGAATATATCATTGACATAAGGAAAGATTGATAATTGCAAGACATATTGAGGCATAAAATGAAAAGATATAAAACAATGTAGAATGATCATTTTAAATACAGCAACTTTCTTGTTTATTATTTAAAAACGTTAAATTAAAGTGTTGTGGTTCCCAATGTAGTCGAATGTGGATGAACTCCAACTTGACCACGGTGGGTTGCCAGACGTCGTCAGAAAACCACGTTTACACAGAAAAAAACACAAAACGGCATTCCTGCAAGTTCGATATTAAATAATTAGTCTCATTATAATACACCTAATAATAAGGTGTATTATAATGAGATTAATAGTAATTGTATATTATATACAAAAATATAATATAAAGAAGTCAAAATAAGTATTGGAATGTTTTGTGAACAGAAACAACCCTGCAAATAAGGCAACGTAACATATGGTTATATTTTACAACACCTTATAATAATAATAATAATAATAATAATCATTGAGGGGGTTGAGTTGACATAAGGTGTTGTTGTATGGTTATATTTTACAACACCTTATTATAATAATAATAATAATAATAATAATAATAATAATTATCATCATTGAAGGGGTTGTGTTGACATAAGGTGTTGTTGTATGGTTATATTTTGATATGATACTGATTTATTTTCATGATGAAAGGAAAGTGTTGTAGGATATTTGCTTGTGGTTGATTTAAGTCACCATTACTCCCAAGCACATAATTTTTTTATCTTTCCTTCAATATACAGTAGTAAGTTCTGGCTTTTAAGGGGGTGCGGGAGTAGGGACAGGCTTGTGGGGGACTGGGGGAGTGCGGGAATAGGGGGACAGGCTTGGGGTGGGTAGAAAGCCTATCCCCTACTCCCGCACCCCCCTAACACACACACCCCATGCATGTCCCCCTACTCCCGCACCACCCTAAATCCCCCCAAGCCTGTCTCCCTATTCCCGCACCCCCTTAAGGTGGTAATTCACTTTTGTTACATTGGAGTGCCATGATTCCTCCAAAGTATGCCAGGAAACAGACCCAAAATGAAGACAAATAATGGTATCCTGTTGTTGCTTAGAATAGTTTGGAGGAATAATTTACTCCAGATTTACCACCCAAAACAAAGTGTTATATACCTCCTTAAGGGGGTGCAGGAGTAGGGGGGAAACCTTGGTGGGGGGGGGGGGGTCTGGGGGGTGCGGGAATAGGGGGTACAGGCTTAGAACGGGTAGAAAGCCTGTCCCCTATTCCCGGACCCCCCTACCCCCCCCCCCTAAGCTTGTTCCCGTACTCCCGCATCCACCAAAACTCCTCCAAGCCTGTCCCCTACTCCCGCACCCCCCTAAACTCCCTCCAAGCCTGTCCCCTTATTCCCACGCCCCCTTAACCTACATTGAGAAAACTGATCTAGAATTAGAGGAAGCTGCATAAGTTGTTTTGTTTTCTCAATCTATTTCTGTTAACTTATGAAATGTAAGCAGCTGTTTGTGTTTTGTCAAAGATTGTATTAAATGATCAAGTACAGTAGCACTCAATAATAATAATAATAATAATAATAATAATAACAATAATAATAATAATAATAATAATAATAACAATAATGATAACAATAATAATATCAATCAACATAATTGCCCAGTATGATTTAAATGATATACAGTTCGTATGTATGTATGTAACTTGGAAAAAATAATAGTTTGGAGGAATCATTTGCTCCAGAATTACATTAAGTGTTTCTTGATTCCTCCAAAGTATGCCTGTTGCTTGAACAAAAAAAATAGTTTAGAGGAATCATTTACTCCAGATTTATTTATTTATTATTATTTATGTTCTATTTATATATCGCCTTAACACTAATTAATTTGTTTAATTTACAGGTTAGAAGTGAGAGAGAAGAGAAGAGGAGGAGGAGGAAGAGAAGAGGGAGGAAGAGGACACAAGGGAGAGAAGAACACAAGAGAGAGAGAAGAACACAAGACAAAAGGAGAGAACACAAGAGAAGAAGAGAACACAGATGAGAGAAGAGAGAGAACACTAATATACTACAGTGTAAATAATAGGAAAATAATAAATAAATATATTAATTATTATACTTTATTAAAATCATGTCTATATTATTAATTAACATAATTATCATCCCACCAGGAGAATATATTAATTATTTTATACCTGTAAGGGTATAGGGCTCAGTAAAAATTATTGATGTTATTATAATACTGTGTCTGTGTGTGAGAGAGAGAGAGAGAGAGAGAGAGAGAGAGAGAGAGA
>JAWQEG010000563.1:105000-145000 GCA_033782935.1 Petrolisthes cinctipes
TAATTTACCATATGAGAACTATATCTGTCATCTTTGTATTAAAATTGTATTACAACATCACTATAGCTAATACATACGCAGGTGGAAATGAAGCGAACTTATGCCTCCGACTGTACATAATAATACAAATAAATTACTTTATAGATGGTATAAAATATAAATGAATTATTAGTTTAGAATCACTGTAAGATATTATTTTTATACTTTGACAAATATGTAGCAGAAGGAGTAAATGAGAGAAATGGAAGGAAGTGAAGGAAGGGATGAGAAGGTGAGGGAAGGAAGGGATGAGAAGGTGAGGAGAGAAGGGATTTGAAGGTAAGGGAAGGAAGGGATGAAAAGGTGAGGGAAGGAAGGGATGAGAAGGTAAGGGAAGGAAGGGATGAGAAGGTAAGGGAAGGAAGGGATGAGAAGGTGAGGGAAGGAAGGAATGATAAGGTGAGGGAAGGAAGAGATGAGAAGGTAAGGGAAGGAAGGGATGAGAAGGTGAGGAGAGAAGGGAAGGGAAGGGAAGGGAAAGAGGTAGAGTATCAGTCAGTCATTCAGCCAGTTAGTCAGTCTATCAGTCAGTCAGTCAGTCAGTCAGTCAGCCAGCCAGTCAGTCAATCAGTCAGTCAGTCAGCTAGTCAGTCAGTCAGTCAGCTAGTCAGCCAGCCAGTAAGTCAGTCAATCAGCCAGTCAGTCAGCCAGTCAGTCAGTCAGTCAGTCAGTCAGCCAGTCAGTTAGTCAGTCAGTCAGTCAGTCAGTCAGTCAGCCAGCCAGTCAGTCAGCCAGTCAGTCAGTCAGCCAGTCAGTCAGCCAGTCAGTTAGTCAGTCAGCCAGTCAGTCAGCCAGTCAGTAAGTCAGTCAGTCAGTCAGTCAGCCAGTCTGGCAGCCAGTCAGTCAGTCTGTCAGCCAGCCAGTCAGTCAGTCAGTCAGTCAGCCAGTAAGTCAGTCAGCCAGCCAGTCAGTCAGTCAGTCAGTCAGTCAGCCAGTCAGTCAGTAAGTCAGTCAGGCAGCCAGTCAGTCAGTCAGTCAGTCAGGCAGCCAGTCAGTCAGTCTGTCAGTCAGTCAGCCAGTAAGTCAGTCAGCCAGCCAGTCAGTATGTCAGTCAGCCAATTATTCAGCCAGTCAGTCAGTCAGCCAGTCAGTCAGCCAGTCAAGCAGTCAGTCTGCCAACCAGTCAGTATGTCAGTCTGCCAACCAGTCAGTATGTCAGTCTGCCAACCAGTCAGTATGTCAGTCAGCCAGCCAGTCAGTCAGTTAGCCAATAAATCAATTAGACAGTCAGTCAGTCAGTCATTCAATCAGTCAGTCAGTCAGTCAGTCAGCAAGTCAGTCAGTCAGCCAGTCAGTCAGTCAGGCAGTCAGTCAGTCAGTCAGTCAGTCAGTCAGTCAGCCAGCCAGTCAGTATGTCAGTCAGCCAATCAATCAGCAAGTCAGTCAGTCAGCCAGTCAGTCAGTCAGTCTGTCAGTCTGCCAGTCAGTCAGTCAGTCAGCCAGTCAGTCGAACAGCCAGTCAGTCATTAAGCCAATCAGCCAGTCAGTCAGTCAGTCAGTCAGTCAGACAGTAAGTCAGTCAACAAGTCAGCCAGTCAGTCAGCCAGTCAGTCAGTCAGCCAGTCAGTCAGTTAGTCAGTCAGCCAGCCATTCAGCCAGTCAGTCAGTCAGTCACCCAGTCAGTCAGTCAGTCAGTCAGCCAGTCAGTCAACCAGTCAGCCAGCAAGTCAGTCAGTCAGTCAGCAAGTTAGTTAATCAGCCAGTCACTCAGTCAGTCAGCCAGTCAGTCAGTCAGCCAGTCAGTCAGTCAGTCAGTCACCCAGTCAGTCAGTCAGTAAGTCAGTCAGCCAGCCAGTCAGCCAGCCAGACAATCAGTCAGTCAGTCAGTCAGCCAGTCAGCCAGTCAGTCAGTCAGCAAGTCAGTTAATCAGCCAGTCACTCAGTCAGTCAGCCAGTCAGTCAGTCAGCCAGTCAGTCAGTCAGCCAGCCAGTCAGTCAGTTAGCCAATCAATCAATCAGCCAGTCAGTCAGTCAGTCAGTCAGTCAGCCAGTCAGCCAGTCAGTCAGTCAGGCAGTCAGTCAGTCAGTCAGTCAGCCAGTCAGTCAGTCAGTCAGCCAGCCAGTCAGTATGTCAGTCAGCCAATCAATCAATCAGCCAATCAGTCAGTCAGCCAGTCAGTCGAACAGCCAGTCAGTCAGTCAGTTAGTCAACCAGTCATTCAGTCACTCAGCCAGTCAGTCAGTCAGTCATCTAGTCAGTCAGTTAGTCGGCCAGCCAGTCAGTCATTCAGCCAATCAGCCAGTCAGTCAGTCAGCCAGCCAGTCTGTCAGTCAGCCAGTCAGCCAGTCAGTCAGTCAGTCAGTCAGCCAGTAAGTCAGTCAACAAGTCAGCCAGTGAGTCAGCTTGTCAGTCAGTCTGTCAGCCATTCAGTAAGTCAGTCAGTCAGCCAGTAAGTCAGTCAGCCAGTGAGTGAGTCAGTCAGTCAGCCAGTCAGTCAGTAAGTCAGTCAGCCAGCCAGTCAGTCAGTCAGTCAGTCAGTCAGTCAGTCAGTAAGTCAGCCAGTCAGCCAGTCAGTTAGTCAGTCAGTCAGTCAACCAGTCAGTCAGTCAGTCAGTAAGTCAGTCAGCCATCCAGTCAACCAGCCAGTCAGTCAGTCAGTCAGTCAGTCAGCTAGTCAGTCAGTCAGTCAGCCAGTCAGTCAGCCAGTCAGTCAGTCAGTCAGTCAGTAAGTCAGTTAATCAGCCAGTCAGTCAGGTAGTCAGTCAACCAGTCAGTCAGTCAGCCAGTCAGTCAGTCAGCCAGCCAGTCAGTCAGTTAGCCAATTAATCAATCAGCCAGTCAGTAAGTCAGTCAATCAGTCAGTCACTCAGTCAGCCACTCTGTCAGTCAGCCAGTCAGTCAGTCAGCCAGCCAGTCAGTCAGTCAATCAGCCAATCAATCAATAAGCCAGTCAGTCAGTCAGTCAGTCAGTCAGTCTGCCAGTCAGTCAGTCAGGCAGCCAGTCAGTCGAACAGCCAGTTGTACCAGTCCTCTAAGGCTTTAACTCATTCACGATCTGATACAGTACCTTGTTCTGGAGTTGTAGTCGTAGTAGTTGTTGTTGTATTAGGTAGCGAGCTCGGCGTCGTGATGGTGTTCAGTCAAGGTAGGAAATAAACTTCAGTAAGTAAAATTAAACTTACTTTATTTATTAATACTAAGGGAGTTTTATGCCCTCTCTTGTCTTATGTTAATGGAGTACAGAGAATATGTCTTTTTGCTGTTTCGATCTTGATTCCCTAACTAAAGCTCTCCTTGTCCGTTTATATTCATTCTGTCGTGGGAGATGCCATGTCTATTGGGATACATTACCCTCTTGAAAAAGGGGTGGAGTTCTATTTAAGCTCCACTTAATTTTCCTCTCTCTCTCTCTCTCTCTCTCTCTCTCTCTCTCTCTCTCTCTCTCTCTCTCTCTCTCTCTCTCCTACTTTCTCTCCCTCTCTCTCTCTCTTGAGTTTAGAGATGACAGGTGAGAAATAAAGGGCAAAAAGGGAGGACCCTTGTGTATGTTGTTGTAAGGGGCGTCTGGTGTATATTGTTTCAAGTGGGCATCTGGTGTGGTCGAGAACCTCTTGTATTGTACTGTACACAGTCAGTTAGTCAGCCAGCCAGTGAGTCAGTTAGTCAGCCAGTCAGTCAGTCAGTCAGTCAGCCAGCCAGTCAGCCAGTCTGTTAGTCAGCCAGTCAGTCAGTCAGCCAGTCAGTCAGTCAGCCAGCCAGTCAGCCAGTCTGTTAGTCAGCCAGTCAGTAAGCCAGTCAGCCAGTTAGTCAGCCAGTCAGTCAGTCAGTTAGTAAGCCAGTCAGTCAGTCAGCCAGTCAGTCAGTCAGCCAATCAGTCAGTTAGCCAGTCAGCCAGTCAGCTAGTCAGTCAGTCAGCCAGCCAGTCAGCCAGTCAGGCAGCCAATCAATCAATCAGCCAGTCAGCGAGTCAGTCAGTTAGTCAGTCAGTCAGTCAGTCAGTTAGTCAGTCAACTAGTCATTCAGTTAGTCAGTCAGCCAGTCAGTCAGTCGAACAGCCAGTCAGTCAGTCAGTTAGTCAGCCAATCAGATAGTCAGTCAGCCAGTCAGTCAGTCGAACAGCCAGTCAGTCAGTCAGCCAGCAAGTCAGCCAGCCAGTCAGTCAGTCTGTCAGTCAGTCAGCCAGTCAGTCAGTCAGCCAGCTAGTCAGTCAGTCTGTCAACCAGTCAGTCAGCTAGCCAGCCACTCAGCCAGCCAGTCAGTCAGTCAGTCAGAAAGTCAGCCAGCCAGTCAGCCAGTCCTTCGGTCAGTCAGTCAGTCAGTCAGCCAGTCAGTCAGTCAGTCAGCCAGCCAGTCAGTCGGTCAGTCAGTCAGTCAGAAAGTCAGACAGTCAGCCAGCCAGTCAGTCAGCCAGTCAGTCAGCCAGCCAGTCAGTCAGTCAGTCAGGCAGTCAGTCAGTCAGTCAGTCAGCTAGTCAGTTAGCCAATCAAACGATCAGCCAGTCAGTCAGTCATTCAGTCAGTAAATCAGTCAGTCAGTCAGTCAGTCAGTCAGCAAGTTAGCCAGTCAGTCAGTCTGCCAGTCAGTCAGTAAGTCAGCCAGTCAGTCAGTCAGTACTTCGGTCAGTCAGTCAGTCAGTCAGCCAGTCAGTCAGTCAGTCAGTCAGTCAGCCAGCCAGTAAGTCAGTCAGTCAGCCAATCTATCAATCAGCTAGTCAGTCAGTAAGCCAGTCAGTCAGTCAGTCTGCCAGTGAGTCAGTCAGTCAGCCAGTCAGTCGAAAAAACCAGTCAGTCAGTCAGTTTGTCAGCCAGCCAGTCAGTTAGTCAGTCAGTCAGTCAGTCATTCAGCCAATCAGCCAGTCAGTCAGTCAGCCAGTCAGTCAGCCAGTATGTCAGTCAGCCAGTCAGTTAGCCAGTCAGTCAGTCAGTCAGCCAGTCAGTCAGTCAGCCAGTCAGTCAGCCGGTCAGTCATTCAGCCAGACAGTTAGCCAGTCAGCCAGCCAGTCAGTCAGTCAGTTAGTCAGCCAGTCAGTCAGTCATTTAGTCAGCCAGTCAGTCAACCAGTCAGTAAATCAGTTAGTCAGCCAGTCAGTCAGTCATTCAGCCAGTCAGTCAGTCAGCCAGTCAATCAATCAGCCAGTCAGTCAGTCAGCTAGTCTGTTAATCAGTCAGTCAGTCAGTCAGTCAGCCAGTCAGTCGAACAGCCATTCTGTCAGTCAGTTAGTCAGCCAGCCACTCAGTCAGCCAGTCAGTCAGTCAGGCAGTCAGTCAGTCAGTCAGCCAGTCAGTCAGTCAGTTGGTCAGCCAGTCAGTCAGTCATTCAGCCAATCAGCCAGTCAGTCAGTCAGCCTGTCAGTCAGCCAGTCGTTCAGTCAGCCAGTCAGCCTGTCAGTCAGCCAGTCAGTCAGCCAGTAAGTCAGTCAGCCAGTCAGCCAGTCAGTCAGCCGGTCAGTCAGTCAGCCATTCAGTAAGTCAATCAGTCAGCCAGTAAGTCAGTCAGCCAGCCAGTCAGTCAGTCAGTCAGTCAGCCAGTCAGTCAGTAAGTCAGTCAGCCAGCCAGTCAGTCAGTCAGACAGCATTCAGCCAGTCAGTCAGTCAGCCAGTCAGTCAGTCAGTCAGCCAGTCAATCAATCAGCCAGTCAGTCAGTCAGCAAGTCAGTCAGTCAGTCAGTCAGCCAGTCAGTTAATCAGCCAGTCAGTCAGTCAGTCAGCCAGTCAGTTAACCAGTCAGTAAATCAGTTAGTCAGCCAGTCAGTCAGTCATTCAGCCAGTCAGTCAGTCAGCCAGTCAATCAATCAGCCAGTCAGTCAGTCAGTTAGTCTGTTAATCAGTCAGTCAGTCAGTCAGTCAGCCAGTCAGTCGAACAGCCATTCTGTCAGTCAGTTAGTCAGCCAGCCACTCAGTCAGCCAGTCAGTCAGTCAGGCAGTCAGTCAGTCAGTCAGCCAGTCAGTCAGTCAGTTGGTCAGCCAGTCAGTCAGTCAGCCTGTCAGTCAGCCAGTCGTTCAGTCAGCCAGTCAGCCTGTCAGTCAGCCAGCCAGTCAGCCAGTAAGTCAGTCAGCCAGTCAGCCAGTCAGTCAGCCGGTCAGTCAGTCAGCCATTCAGTAAGTCAATCAGTCAGCCAGTAAGTCAGTCAGCCAGCCACTCAGTCAGTCAGTCAGTCAGCCAGTCAGTCAGTAAGTCAGTCAGCCAGCCAGTCAGTCAGTCAGCCAGCATTCAGCCAGTCAGTCAGTCAGCCAGTCAGTCAGCAAGTAAGTCAGCCATTCAGTCAACCAGCCAGTCAGTCAGTCAGTCAGTCAGTCAGCAAGTCAGTCAGTCAGTCAGCCAGTCAATCAATCAGCCAGTCAGTCAGTCAGCAAGTCAGTCAGTCAGTCAGTCAGCCAGTCAGTTAATCAGCCAGTCAGTCAGTCAGTCAGCCAGTCAGTCAGTCAGCCAGCCAGTCAGTCAGTCAGCCAGTCAGTCAGTCAGCCAGCTAGTCAGTCAGTTAGCCAATCAATCGATCAGCCAGTCAATCAGTCAGTCAGTCAGTCAATCATTCAGTCAGTCAGTCAGCCAGTCAGACAGTCAGTCAGTCAGCCAGTCAGCCAATCAGTCTGTAAGGCAGTCAGTCAGTCAGTCAATCAGCCAGTCAGTCAGTCGGTCAGCCAGTCAGTCAGTCAGTCAGTTAATCAGCCAGTCAGTCAGTCAGTCAGCCAGTCAGTCAGTCAGCCAGTCAGTCAGTCAGCCAGCTAGTCAGTCAGTTAGCCAATCAATCGATCAGCCAGTCAGTCAGTCAGTCAGTCAGTCAATCAGTCAGTCAGTCAGTCAGCCAGTCAGTCAGTCAGTAAGTCAGTCAGCCAGCCAGTCAGTCAGTCAGCCAGCATTCAGCCAGTCAGTCAGTCAGCCAGTCAGTCAGCAAGTCAGTCAGCCATTCAGTCAACCAGCCAGTCAGTCAGTCAGTCAGTCAGCCAGTCAGTCAGTCAGTCAGCCAGTCAATCAATCAGCCAGTCAGTCAGTCAGCCAGTCAGTCAGTCAGTCAGTCAGCCAGTCAGTTAATCAGCCAGTCAGTCAGTCAGTCAGCAAGTCAGTCAGTCAGCCAGTCAGTCAGTCAGCCAGCTAGTCAGTCAGTTAGCCAATCAGTCGATCAGCCAGTCAGTCAGTCAGTCAGTCAGTCAATCAGTCAGTTAGCCAGTCAGTCAGTCAGTCAGTCAGCCAGTCAGCCAGTCAGTCAGTCAGGCAGTCAGTCAGTCAGTCAATCAGCCAAACAGTCAGTCAGTCTGCAAGTCAGTCAGTCAGCTAATCAATCAATCAGCCAGTCAGTCAGTAAGCCAGTCAGTCAGTCAGTCAGTCTGCCAGTCAGTCAGTCAGCCAGTCAGTCGAAAAGCCAGTCAGTCAGTCAGTTAGTCAGCCAGCCGGTCAGTCAGTTAGTCAGTCAGTCAGTTAGTCAGTCATTCAGCCAATCAGCCAGTCAGTCAGTCAGCCAGTCAGTCAGTCAGTCAGCCTGTCAGTCAGCCAGTCAGTCAGTCAGTCAGCCAGTCAGCCAGTCAGTCAGCCGGTCAGTCAGTCAGTCAGTCAGTCAGTAAGCCAGTCAGTCAGTCAGTCTGCCAGTCAGTCGAAAAGCCAGTCAGCCAGTCAGTCAGTCAGTTAGTCAGCCAGTCAGTCAGTCAGTCAGCCAGTCAGTCAGTCAGCCAGTCAGTCAGTCAGCCAGTCACCTAGTCAGTTAATCAGCAAGCCAGTCAGCCAGTCAGTCAGCCAATCAGCCAGTCAGTCAGTCAGCCAGTCAGTCAGTTAGTAAGTCAAACAGTCAGTCAGTCAGTCAGCTAGTCAGTCAGCCAGTCAGCCAGTCAGTCAGTCAGTTAGTCAGCCAGTCAGTCAGCCAGCCAGTCAGTCAGTCAGTCAGCCAGCTAGTCAATCAGTCAGTCAGTCAGTCAGTCAGTCAGCCAGCCAGTAAGTCAGTCAGTCAGCCAATATATCAATCAGCTAGTCAGTCAGTAAGCCAGTCAGTCAGTCAGTCTGCCAGTGAGTCAGTCAGTCAGCCAGTCAGTCGAAAAGCCAGTCAGTCAGTCAGTTTGTCAGCCAGCCAGTCAGTTAGTCAGCCAGTCAGTCAGTCATTCAGCCAATCAGCCAGTCAGTCAGTCAGCCAGTCAGTCAGCCAGTATGTCAGTCAGCCAGTCAGTTAGCCAGTCAGTCAGTCAGTCAGCCAGTCAGTCAGTCAGCCAGTCAGTCAGCCGGTCAGTCATTCAGCCAGATAGTTAGCCAGTCAGCCAGCCAGTCAGTCAGTCAGTTAGTCAGCCAGTCAGTCAGTCATTTAGTCAGCCAGTCAGTCAACCAGTCAGTAAATCAGTTAGTCAGCCAGTCAGTCAGTCATTCAGCCAGTCAGTCAGTCAGCCAGTCAATCAATCAGCCAGTCAGTCAGTCAGCTAGTCTGTTAATCAGTCAGTCAGTCAGTCAGTCAGCCAGTCAGTCGAACAGCCATTCTGTCAGTCAGTTAGCCAGCCAGCCACTCAGTCAGCCAGTCAGTCAGTCAGGCAGTCAGTCAGTCAGTTAGCCAGTCAGTCAGTCATTTGGTCAGCCAGTCAGTCAGTCATTCAGCCAATCAGCCAGTCAGTCAGTCAGCCTGTCAGTCAGCCAGTCGTTCAGTCAGCCAGTCAGCCAGTCAGTCAGCCGGTCAGTCAGTCAGTCAGTCAGTCAGTAAGCCAGTCAGTCAGTCAGTCTGCCAGTCAGTCGAAAAGCCAGTCAGCCAGTCAGTCAGTCAGTTAGTCAGCCAGTCAGTCAGTCAGTCAGCCAGTCAGTCGGTCAGCCAGTCAGTCAGTCAGTCAGTTAATCAGCCAGTCAGTCAGTCAGTCAGCCAGTCAGTCAGTCAGCCAGTCAGTCAGTCAGCCAGCTAGTCAGTCAGTTAGCCAATCAATCGATCAGCCAGTCAGTCAGTCAGTCAGTCAGTCAATCAGTCAGTCAGTCAGTCAGCCAGTCAGTCAGTCAGTAAGTCAGTCAGCCAGCCAGTCAGTCAGTCAGCCAGCATTCAGCCAGTCAGTCAGTCAGCCAGTCAGTCAGCAAGTCAGTCAGCCATTCAGTCAACCAGCCAGTCAGTCAGTCAGTCAGTCAGCCAGTCAGTCAGTCAGTCAGCCAGTCAATCAATCAGCCAGTCAGTCAGTCAGCCAGTCAGTCAGTCAGTCAGTCAGTCAGTCAGCCAGTCAGTCAGTCAGTAAGTCAGTCAGCCAGCCAGTCAGTCAGTCAGCCAGCATTCAGCCAGTCAGTCAGTCAGCCAGTCAGTCGATCAGCCAGTCAGTCAGTCAGTCAGTCAGTCAATCAGTCAGTTAGCCAGTCAGTCAGTCAGTCAGTCAGCCAGTCAGCCAATCAGTCAGTCAGGCAGTCAGTCAGTCAGTCAATCAGCCAAACAGTCAGTCAGTCTGCAAGTCAGTCAGTCAGCTAATCAATCAATCAGCCAGTCAGTCAGTAAGCCAGTCAGTCAGTCAGTCAGTCTGCCAGTCAGTCAGTCAGCCAGTCAGTCGAAAAGCCAGTCAGTCAGTCAGTTAGTCAGCCAGCCGGTCAGTCAGTTAGTCAGTCAGTCAGTTAGTCAGTCATTCAGCCAATCAGCCAGTCAGTCAGTCAGCCAGTCAGTCAGTCAGTCAGCCTGTCAGTCAGCCAGTCAGTCAGTCAGTCAGCCAGTCAGCCAGTCAGTCAGCCGGTCAGTCAGTCAGTCAGTCAGTCAGTAAGCCAGTCAGTCAGTCAGTCTGCCAGTCAGTCGAAAAGCCAGTCAGCCAGTCAGTCAGTCAGTTAGTCAGCCAGTCAGTCAGTCAGTCAGCCAGTCAGTCAGTCAGCCAGTCAGTCAGTCAGCCAGTCACCTAGTCAGTTAATCAGCAAGCCAGTCAGCCAGTCAGTCAGCCAATCAGCCAGTCAGTCAGTCAGCCAGTCAGTCAGTTATTAAGTCAAACAGTCAGTCAGTCAGTCAGCTAGTCAGTCAGCCAGTCAGCCAGTCAGTCAGTCAGTTAGTCAGCCAGTCAGTCAGCCAGCCAGTCAGTCAGTCAGTCAGCCAGATAGTCAATCAGTCAGTCAGTCAGTCAGTCAGTCAGCCAGCCAGTAAGTCAGTCAGTCAGCCAATATATCAATCAGCTAGTCAGTCAGTAAGCCAGTCAGTCAGTCAGTCTGCCAGTGAGTCAGTCAGTCAGCCAGTCAGTCGAAAAGCCAGTCAGTCAGTCAGTTTGTCAGCCAGCCTGTCAGTTAGTCAGCCAGTCAGTCAGTCATTCAGCCAATCAGCCAGTCAGTCAGTCAGCCAGTCAGTCAGCCAGTATGTCAGTCAGCCAGTCAGTTAGCCAGTCAGTCAGTCAGTCAGCCAGTCAGTCAGTCAGCCAGTCAGTCAGCCGGTCAGTCATTCAGCCAGATAGTTAGCCAGTCAGCCAGCCAGTCAGTCAGTCAGTTAGTCAGCCAGTCAGTCAGTCATTTAGTCAGCCAGTCAGTCAACCAGTCAGTAAATCAGTTAGTCAGCCAGTCAGTCAGTCATTCAGCCAGTCAGTCAGTCAGCCAGTCAATCAATCAGCCAGTCAGTCAGTCAGCTAGTCTGTTAATCAGTCAGTCAGTCAGTCAGTCAGCCAGTCAGTCGAACAGCCATTCTGTCAGTCAGTTAGCCAGCCAGCCACTCAGTCAGCCAGTCAGTCAGTCAGGCAGTCAGTCAGTCAGTTAGCCAGTCAGTCAGTCATTTGGTCAGCCAGTCAGTCAGTCATTCAGCCAATCAGCCAGTCAGTCAGTCAGCCTGTCAGTCAGCCAGTCGTTCAGTCAGCCAGTCAGCCTGTCAGTCAGCCAGTCAGTCAGCCAGTAAGTCAGTCAGCCAGTCAGCCAGTCAGTCAGCCGGTCAGTCAGTCAGCCATTCAGTAAGTCAATCAGTCAGCCAGTAAGTCAGTCAGGCAGCCAGTCAGTCAGTCAGTCAGTCAGCCAGTCAGTCAGTAAGTCAGTCAGCCAGCCAGTCAGTCAGTCAGCCAGCATTCAGCCAGTCAGTCAGTCAGCCAGTCAGTCAGCAAGTAAGTCAGCCATTCAGTCAACCAGCCAGTCAGTCAGTCAGTACGTCAGTCAGCCAGTCAGTCAGTCAGTCAGCCAGTCAATCAATCAGCCAGTCAGTCAGTCAGTCAATCAGCCAGTCAGTCAGTCGGTCAGCCAGTCAGTCAGTCAGTCAGCCAGTCAGTTAATCAGCCAGTCAGTCAGTCAGTCAGCAAGTCAGTCAGTCAGCCAGCCAGTCAGTCAGTCAGTCAATCAGCCAGTCAGTCAGTCGGTCAGCCAGTCAGTCAGTCAGTCAGCAAGTAAGTCAGCCATTCAGTCAACCAGCCAGTCAGTCAGTCAGTACGTCAGTCAGCCAGTCAGTCAGTCAGTCAGCCAGTCAATCAATCAGCCAGTCAGTCAGTCAGTCAATCAGCCAGTCAGTCAGTCGGTCAGCCAGTCAGTCAGTCAGTCAGCCAGTCAGTTAATCAGCCAGTCAGTCAGTCAGTCAGCAAGTCAGTCAGTCAGCCAGCCAGTCAGTCAGTCAGCCAGTCAGTCAGTTAGCCAATCAATCGATCAGCCAGTCAATCAGTCAGTCAGTCATTCAATCATTCAGTCAGTCAGTCAGCCAGTAAGACAGTCAGTCAGTCAGCCAGTCAGCCAATCAGTCAGTAAGGCAGTCAGTCAGTCAGTCAATCAGCCAGTCAGTCAGTCGGTCAGCCAGTCAGTCAGTCAGTCAGTTAATCAGCCAGTCAGTCAGTCAGTCAGCCAGTCAGTCAGTCAGCCAGTCAGTCAGTCAGCCAGCTAGTCAGTCAGTTAGCCAATCAATCGATCAGCCAGTCAGTCAGTCAGTCAGTCAGTCAATCAGTCAGTCAGTCAGTCAGCCAGTCAGTCAGTCAGTAAGTCAGTCAGCCAGCAAGTAAGTCAGTCAGCCAGCATTCAGCCAGTCAGTCAGTCAGCCAGTCAGTCAGCAAGTCAGTCAGCCATTCAGTCAACCAGCCAGTCAGTCAGTCAGTCAGTCAGCCAGTCAGTCAGACAGTCAGCCAGTCAATCAATCAGCCAGTAAGTCAGTCAGCCAGTCAGTCAGTCAGTCAGTCCGTTAGTCAGTTAATCAGCCAGTCAGTCAGTCAGTAAGCCAGTCAGTCAGTCAGCCAGTCAGTCAGTCAGCCAGCTAGTCAGTCAGTTAGCCAATCAGTCGATCAGCCAGTCAGTCAGTCAGTCAGTCAGTCAATCAGTCAGTCAGCCAGTCAGTCAGTCAGTCAGTCAGCCAGTCAGCCAGTCAGTCAGTCAGGCAGTCAGTCAGTCAGTCAATCAGCCAGTCAATCAGTACGTCTGCAAGTCAGTCAGTCAGTTAATCAATCAATCAGCCAGTCAGTCAGTCAGTTAGTCAGCCAGCCGGTCAGTCAGTTAGTCAGTCAGTCAGTTAGTCAGTCATTCAGCCAATCAGCCAGTCAGTCAGTCAGCCAGTCAGTCAGTCAGTCAGCCTGTCAGTCAGCCAGTCAGTCAGTCAGTCAGCCAGTCAGCCAGTCAGTCAGCCGGTCAGTCAGTCAGTCAGTAAGCCAGTCAGTCAGTCAGTCTGCCAGTCAGTCAGTTAGTCGGCCAGTCAGTCGAAAAGCCAGTCAGCCAGTCAGCCAGTCAGTCATCCAGTAAGTCAGTCAGCCAGTCAGCCAGTCAGTCAGCCGGTCAGTCAGTCAGCCATTCAGTAAGTCAATCAGTCAGCCAGTAAGTCAGTCAGCCAGCCAGTCAGTCAGTCAGTCAGTCAGCCAGTCAGTCAGTAAGTCAGTCAGCCAGCCAGTCAGTCAGTCAGCCAGCATTCAGCCAGTCAGTCAGTCAGCCAGTCAGTCAGCAAGTAAGTCAGCCATTCAGTCAACCAGCCAGTCAGTCAGTCAGTCAGTCAGTCAGCCAGTCAGTCAGTCAGTCAGCCAGTCAATCAATCAGCCAGTCAGTCAGTCAGTCAATCAGCCAGTCAGTCAGTCGGTCAGCCAGTCAGTCAGTCAGTCAGCCAGTCAGTTAATCAGCCAGTCAGTCAGTCAGTCAGCAAGTCAGTCAGTCAGCCAGCCAGTCAGTCAGTCAGCCAGTCAGTCAGTTAGCCAATCAATCGATCAGCCAGTCAATCAGTCAGTCAGTCATTCAATCATTCAGTCAGTCAGTCAGCCAGTCAGACAGTCAGTCAGTCAGCCAGTCAGCCAATCAGTCAGTAAGGCAGTCAGTCAGTCAGTCAATCAGCCAGTCAGTCAGTCGGTCAGCCAGTCAGTCAGTCAGTCAGTTAATCAGCCAGTCAGTCAGTCAGTCAGCCAGTCAGTCAGTCAGCCAGTCAGTCAGTCAGCCAGCTAGTCAGTCAGTTAGCCAATCAATCGATCAGCCAGTCAGTCAGTCAGTCAGTCAGTCAATCAGTCAGTAAGTCAGTCAGCCAGTCAGTCAGTCAGTAAGTCAGTCAGCCAGCAAGTAAGTCAGTCAGCCAGCATTCAGCCAGTCAGTCAGTCAGCCAGTCAGTCAGCAAGTCAGTCAGCCATTCAGTCAACCAGCCAGTCAGTCAGTCAGTCAGTCAGCCAGTCAGTCAGTCAGTCAGCCAGTCAATCAATCAGCCAGTCAGTCAGTCAGCCAGTCAGTCAGTCAGTCAGTCCGTTAGTCAGTTAATCAGCCAGTCAGTCAGTCAGTAAGCCAGTCAGTCAGTCAGCCAGTCAGTCAGTCAGCCAGCTAGTCAGTCAGTTAGCCAATCAGTCGATCAGCCAGTCAGTCAGTCAGTCAGTCAGTCAATCAGTCAGTCAGCCAGTCAGTCAGTCAGTCAGTCAGCCAGTCAGCCAGTCAGTCAGTCAGGCAGTCAGTCAGTCAGTCAATCAGCCAGTCAATCAGTCAGTCTGCAAGTCAGTCAGTCAGTTAATCAATCAATCAGCCAGTCAGTCAGTCAGTTAGTCAGCCAGCCGGTCAGTCAGTTAGTCAGTCAGTCAGTTAGTCAGTCATTCAGCCAATCAGCCAGTCAGTCAGTCAGCCAGTCAGTCAGTCAGTCAGCCTGTCAGTCAGCCAGTCAGTCAGTCAGTCAGCCAGTCAGCCAGTCAGTCAGCCGGTCAGTCAGTCAGTCAGTCAGTCAGTAAGCCAGTCAGTCAGTCAGTCTGCCAGTCAGTCAGTTAGTCGGCCAGTCAGTCGAAAAGCCAGTCAGCCAGTCAGTCAGTCAGTTAGTCAGCCAGTCAGTCAGTCAGTCAGCCAGTCAGTCAGTCAGCCAGTCAGTCAGTCAGCCAGTCACCTAGTCAGTTAATCAGCAAGCCAGTCAGCCAGTCAGTCAGCCAATCAGCCAGTCAGTCAGTCAGCCAGTCAGTCAGTTAGTAAGTCAAACAGTCAGTCAGTCAGTCTGCCAGTCAGTCAGTCAGTCAGCCAGTCAGTCGAAAAGCCAGTCAGTCAGTCAATCAGTCAGCCAGCCAGTCAGCCAGTCCTTCGGTCAGTCAGTCAGTCAGTCAGCCAGTCAGTCAGTCAGTCAGTCAGTCAGCCAGCCAGTAAGTCAGTCAGTCAGCCAATCTATCAATCAGCTAGTCAGTCAGTAAGCCAGTCAGTCAGTCAGTCTGCCAGTGAGTCTGTCAGTCAGCCAGTCAGTCGAAAAGCCAGTCAGTCAGTCAGTTTGTCAGCCAGCCAGTCAGTTAGTCAGCCAGTCAGTAAGTCATTCAGCCAATCAGCCAGTCAGTCAGTCAGCCAGTCAGTCAGCCAGTATGTCAGTCAGCCAGTCAGTTAGCCAGTCAGTCAGTCAGTCAGCCAGTCAGTCAGTCAGCCAGTCAGTCAGCCGGTCAGTCATTCAGCCAGACAGTTAGCCAGTCAGCCAGCCAGTCAGTCAGTCAGTTAGTCAGCCAGTCAGTCAGTCATTTAGTCAGCCAGTCAGTCAACCAGTCAGTAAACAGTTAGTCAGCCAGTCAGTCAGTCATTCAGCCAGTCAGTCAGTCAGCCAGTCAATCAATCAGCCAGTCAGTCAGTCAGCCAGTCTGTTAATCAGTCAGTCAGTCAGTCAGTCAGCCAGTCAGTCGAACAGCCATTCTGTCAGTCAGTTAGTCAGCCAGCCACTCAGTCAGCCAGTCAGTCAGTCAGGCAGTCAGTCAGTCAGTCAGCCAGTCAGTCAGTCAGTTGGTCAGCCAGTCAGTCAGTCATTCAGCCAATCAGCCAGTCAGTCAGCCAGCCTGTCAGTCAGCCAGTCGTTCAGTCAGCCAGTCAGCCTGTCAGTCAGCTAGTCAGTCAGCCAGTAAGTCAGTCAGCCAGTCAGCCAGTCAGTCAGCCGGTCAGTCAGTCAGCCATTCAGTAAGTCAATCAGTCAGCCAGTATGTTAGTCAGCCAGCCAGTCAGTCAGTCAGTCAGTCAGCCAGTCAGTCAGTAAGTCAGTCAGCCAGCCAGCCAGTCAGTCAGTCAGCCAGCATTCAGCCAGTCAGTCAGTCAGTCAGCAAGTAAGTCAGCCATTCAGTCAACCAGCCAGTCAGTCAGTCAGTCAGTCAGTCAGCCAGTCAGTCAGTCAGCCGGTCAGTCAGTCAGCCATTCAGTAAGTCAATCAGTCAGCCAGTAAGTCAGTCAGCCAGCCAGTCAGTCAGTCAGTCAGTCAGCCAGTCAGTCAGTAAGTCAGTCAGCCAGCCAGTCAGTCAGTCAGCCAGCATTCAGCCAGTCAGTCAGTCAGCCTGTCAGTCAGCCAGTCAGTCAGTCAGTCAGCCAGTCAGCCAGTCAGTCAGCCGGTCAGTCAGTCAGTCAGTCAGTCAGTAAGCCAGTCAGTCAGTCAGTCTGCCAGTCAGTCAGTTAGTCGGCCAGTCAGTCGAAAAGCCATTCAGCCAGTCAGTCAGTCAGTTAGTCAGCCAGTCAGTCAGTCAGTCAGCCAGTCAGTCAGTCAGCCAGTCAGTCAGTCAGCCAGTCACCTAGTCAGTTAATCAGCAAGCCAGTCAGCCAGTCAGTCAGCCAATCAGCCAGTCAGTCAGTCAGCCAGTCAGTCAGTTAGTAAGTCAAACAGTCAGTCAGTCAGTCTGCCAGTCAGTCAGTCAGTCAGCCAGTCAGTCGAAAAGCCAGTCAGTCAGTCAATCAGTCAGCCAGCCAGTCAGCCAGTCCTTCGGTCAGTCAGTCAGTCAGTCAGCCAGTCAGTCAGTCAGTCAGTCAGTCAGCCAGCCAGTAAGTCAGTCAGTCAGCCAATCTATCAATCAGCTAGTCAGTCAGTAAGCCAGTCAGTCAGTCAGTTTGCCAGTGAGTCTGTCAGTCAGCCAGTCAGTCGAAAAGCCAGTCAGTCAGTCAGTTTGTCAGCCAGCCAGTCAGTTAGTCAGCCAGTCAGTCAGTCATTCAGCCAATCAGCCAGTCAGTCATTCAGCCAGTCAGTCAGCCAGTATGTCAGTCAGCCAGTCAGTTAGCCAGTCAGTCAGTCAGTCAGCCAGTCAGTCAGTCAGCCAGTCAGTCAGCCGGTCAGTCATTCAGCCAGACAGTTAGCCAGTCAGCCAGCCAGTCAGTCAGTCAGTTAGTCAGCCAGTCAGTCAGTCATTTAGTCAGCCAGTCAGTCAACCAGTCAGTAAATCAGTTAGTCAGCCAGTCAGTCAGTCATTCAGCCAGTCAGTCAGTCAGCCAGTCAATCAATCAGCCAGTCAGTCAGTCAGCCAGTCTGTTAATCAGTCAGTCAGTCAGTCAGTCAGCCAGTCAGTTGAACAGCCATTCTGTCAGTCAGTTAGTCAGCCAGCCACTCAGTCAGCCAGTCAGTCAGTCAGGCAGTCAGTCAGTCAGTCAGCCAGTCAGTCAGTCAGTTGGTCAGCCAGTCAGTCAGTCATTCAGCCAATCAGCCAGTCAGTCAGCCAGCCTGTCAGTCAGCCAGTCGTTCAGTCAGCCAGTCAGCCTGTCAGTCAGCCAGTCAGTCAGCCATTAAGTCAGTCAGCCAGTCAGCCAGTCAGTCAGCCGGTCAGTCAGTCAGCCATTCAGTAAGTCAATCAGTCAGCCAGTAAGTCAGTCAGCCAGCCAGTCAGTCAGTCAGTCAGTCAGCCAGTCAGTCAGTAAGTCAGTCAGCCAGCCAGCCAGTCAGTCAGTCAGCCAGCATTCAGCCAGTCAGTCAGTCAGCCAGTCAGTCAGCAAGTAAGTCAGCCATTCAGTCAACCAGCCAGTCAGTCAGTCAGTCAGTCAGTCAGCCAGTCAGTCAGTCAGCCGGTCAGTCAGTCAGCCATTCAGTAAGTCAATCAGTCAGCCAGTAAGTCAGTCAGCCAGCCAGTCAGTCAGTCAGTCAGTCAGCCAGCATTCAGCCAGTCAGTCAGTCAGCCTGTCAGTCAGCCAGTCAGTCAGTCAGTCAGCCAGTCAGCCAGTCAGTCAGCCGGTCAGTCAGTCAGTCAGTCAGTCAGTAAGCCAGTCAGTCAGTCAGTCTGCCAGTCAGTCAGTTAGTCGGCCAGTCAGTCGAAAAGCCAGTCAGCCAGTCAGTCAGTCAGTTAGTCAGCCAGTCAGTCAGTCAGTCAGCCAGTCAGTCAGTCAGCCAGTCAGTCAGTCAGCCAGTCACCTAGTCAGTTAATCAGCAAGCCAGTCAGCCAGTCAGTCAGCCAATCAGCCAGTCAGTCAGTCAGCCAGTCAGTCAGTTAGTAAGTCAAACAGTCAGTCAGTCAGTCTGCCAGTCAGTCAGTCAGTCAGCCAGTCAGTCGAAAAGCCAGTCAGTCAGTCAATCAGTCAGCCAGCCAGTCAGCCAGTCCTTCGGTCAGTCAGTCAGTCAGTCAGCCAGTCAGTCAGTCAGTCAGTCAGTCAGCCAGCCAGTAAGTCAGTCAGTCAGCCAATCTATCAATCAGCTAGTCAGTCAGTAAGCCAGTCAGTCAGTCAGTTTGCCAGTGAGTCTGTCAGTCAGCCAGTCAGTCGAAAAGCCAGTCAGTCAGTCAGTTTGTCAGCCAGCCAGTCAGTTAGTCAGCCAGTCAGTCAGTCATTCAGCCAATCAGCCAGTCAGTCAGTCAGCCAGTCAGTCAGCCAGTATGTCAGTCAGCCAGTCAGTTAGCCAGTCAGTCAGTCAGTCAGCCAGTCAGTCAGTCAGCCAGTCAGTCAGCCGGTCAGTCATTCAGCCAGACAGTTAGCCAGTCAGCCAGCCAGTCAGTCAGTCAGTTAGTCAGCCAGTCAGTCAGTCATTTAGTCAGCCAGTCAGTCAACCAGTCAGTAAATCAGTTAGTCAGCCAGTCAGTCAGTCATTCAGCCAGTCAGTCAGTCAGCCAGTCAATCAATCAGCCAGTCAGTCAGTCAGCCAGTCTGTTAATCAGTCAGTCAGTCAGTCAGTCAGCCAGTCAGTTGAACAGCCATTCTGTCAGTCAGTTAGTCAGCCAGCCACTCAGTCAGCCAGTCAGTCAGTCAGGCAGTCAGTCAGTCAGTCAGCCAGTCAGTCAGTCAGTTGGTCAGCCAGTCAGTCAGTCATTCAGCCAATCAGCCAGTCAGTCAGCCAGCCTGTCAGTCAGCCAGTCGTTCAGTCAGCCAGTCAGCCTGTCAGTCAGCCAGTCAGTCAGCCATTAAGTCAGTCAGCCAGTCAGCCAGTCAGTCAGCCGGTCAGTCAGTCAGCCATTCAGTAAGTCAATCAGTCAGCCAGTAAGTCAGTCAGCCAGCCAGTCAGTCAGTCAGTCAGTCAGCCAGTCAGTCAGTAAGTCAGTCAGCCAGCCAGCCAGTCAGTCAGTCAGCCAGCATTCAGCCAGTCAGTCAGTCAGCCAGTCAGTCAGCAAGTAAGTCAGCCATTCAGTCAACCAGCCAGTCAGTCAGTCAGTCAGTCAGTCAGCCAGTCAGTCAGTCAGCCGGTCAGTCAGTCAGCCATTCAGTAAGTCAATCAGTCAGCCAGTAAGTCAGTCAGCCAGCCAGTCAGTCAGTCAGTCAGTCAGCCAGCATTCAGCCAGTCAGTCAGTCAGCCTGTCAGTCAGCCAGTCAGTCAGTCAGTCAGCCAGTCAGCCAGTCAGTCAGCCGGTCAGTCAGTCAGTCAGTCAGTCAGTAAGCCAGTCAGTCAGTCAGTCTGCCAGTCAGTCAGTTAGTCGGCCAGTCAGTCGAAAAGCCAGTCAGCCAGTCAGTCAGTCAGTTAGTCAGCCAGTCAGTCAGTCAGTCAGCCAGTCAGTCAGTCAGCCAGTCAGTCAGTCAGCCAGTCACCTAGTCAGTTAATCAGCAAGCCAGTCAGCCAGTCAGTCAGCCAATCAGCCAGTCAGTCAGTCAGCCAGTCAGTCAGTTAGTAAGTCAAACAGTCAGTCAGTCAGTCTGCCAGTCAGTCAGTCAGTCAGCCAGTCAGTCGAAAAGCCAGTCAGTCAGTCAATCAGTCAGCCAGCCAGTCAGCCAGTCCTTCGGTCAGTCAGTCAGTCAGTCAGCCAGTCAGTCAGTCAGTCAGTCAGTCAGCCAGCCAGTAAGTCAGTCAGTCAGCCAATCTATCAATCAGCTAGTCAGTCAGTAAGCCAGTCAGTCAGTCAGTTTGCCAGTGAGTCTGTCAGTCAGCCAGTCAGTCGAAAAGCCAGTCAGTCAGTCAGTTTGTCAGCCAGCCAGTCAGTTAGTCAGCCAGTCAGTCAGTCATTCAGCCAATCAGCCAGTCAGTCAGTCAGCCAGTCAGTCAGCCAGTATGTCAGTCAGCCAGTCAGTTAGCCAGTCAGTCAGTCAGTCAGCCAGTCAGTCAGTCAGCCAGTCAGTCAGCCGGTCAGTCATTCAGCCAGACAGTTAGCCAGTCAGCCAGCCAGTCAGTCAGTCAGTTAGTCAGCCAGTCAGTCAGTCATTTAGTCAGCCAGTCAGTCAACCAGTCAGTAAATCAGTTAGTCAGCCAGTCAGTCAGTCATTCAGCCAGTCAGTCAGTCAGCCAGTCAATCAATCAGCCAGTCAGTCAGTCAGCCAGTCTGTTAATCAGTCAGTCAGTCAGTCAGTCAGCCAGTCAGTCGAACAGCCATTCTGTCAGTCAGTTAGTCAGCCAGCCACTCAGTCAGCCAGTCAGTCAGTCAGTCAGCCAGTCAGTCAGTCAGATGGTCAGCCAGTCAGTCAGTCATTCAGCCAATCAGCTAGTCAGTCAGCCAGCCTGTCAGTCAGCCAGTCGTTCAGTCAGCCAGTCAGCCTGTCAGTCAGCCAGTCAGTCAGCCAGTAAGTCAGTCAGCCAGTCAGCCAGTCAGTCAGCCGGTCAGTCAGTCAGCCATTCAGTAAGTCAATCAGTCAGCCAGTAAGTCAGTCAGCCAGCCAGTCAGTCAGTCAGTCAGTCAGCCAGTCAGTCAGTAAGTCAGTCAGCCAGCCAGCCAGTCAGTCAGTCAGCCAGCATTCAGCCAGTCAGTCAGTCAGCCAGTCAGTCAGCAAGTAAGTCAGCCATTCAGTCAACCAGCCAGTCAGTCAGTCAGTCAGTCAGTCAGCCAGTCAGTCAGTCAGCCGGTCAGTCAGTCAGCCATTCAGTAAGTCAATCAGTCAGCCAGTAAGTCAGTCAGCCAGCCACTCAGTCAGTCAGTCAGTCAGCCAGTCAGTCAGTAAGTCAGTCAGCCAGCAAGTCAGTCAGTCAGCCAGCATTCAGCCAGTCAGTCAGTCAGCCAGTCAGTCAGCAAGTAAGTCAGCCATTCAGTCAACCAGCCAGTCAGTCAGTCAGTCAGTCAGTCAGCCAGTCAGTCAGTCAGTCAGCCAGTCAATCAATCAGCCAGTCAGTCAGTCAGCAAGTCAGTCAGTCAGTCAGTCAGCCAGTCAGTTAATCAGCCAGTCAGTCAGTCAGTCAGCCAGTCAGTCAGTCAGCCAGCCAGTCAGTCAGTCAGCCAGTCAGTCAGTCAGCCAGCTAGTCAGTCAGTTAGCCAATCAATCGATCAGCCAGTCAGTCAATCATTCAGTCAGTCAGTCAGCCAGTCAGACAGTCAGTCAGTCAGCCAGTCAGCCAATCAGTCAGTAAGGCAGTCAGTCAGTCAGTCAATCAGCCAGTCAGTCAGTCGGTCAGCCAGTCAGTCAGTCAGTCAGTTAATCAGCCAGTCAGTCAGTCAGTCAGCCAGTCAGTCAGTCAGCCAGTCAGTCAGTCAGCCAGCTAGTCAGTCAGTTAGCCAATCAATCGATCAGCCAGTCAGTCAGTCAGTCAGTCAGTCAATCAGTCAGTCAGTCAGTCAGCCAGTCAGTCAGTCAGTAAGTCAGTCAGCCAGTCAGTCAGTCAGCCAGTCAGTCAGCAAGTCAGTCAGCCATTCAGTCAACCAGCCAGTCAGTCAGTCAGTCAGTCAGCCAGTCAGTCAGTCAGTCAGTCAGCCAGTCAATCAATCAGCCAGTCAGTCAGTCAGCCAGTCAGTCAGTCAGTCAGTCAGTCAGTCAGTTAATCAGCCAGTCAGTCAGTCAGTCAGCCAGTCAGTCAGTCAGCCAGTCAGTCAGTCAGCCAGCTAGTCAGTCAGTTAGCCAATCAGTCGATCAGCCAGTCAGTCAGTAAGTCAGTCAGTCAATCAGTCAGTCAGCCAGTCAGTCAGTCAGTCAGTCAGCCAGTCAGTCAGTCAGGCAGTCAGTCAATCAGCCAGTCAGTCAGTCAGTCAGCAAGTCAGTCAGTCAGCTAATAAATCAATCAGCCAGTCAGTCAGTAAGCCAGTCAGTCAGTCAGTCAGTCTGCCAGTCAGTCAGTCAGCCAGTCAGTCGAAAAGCCAGTCAGTCAGTCAGTTAGTCAGTCAGCCAGCCAGTCAGTCAGTCAGTCAGTCAGTTAGTCAGTCATTCAGCCAATCAGCAAGTCAGTCAGTCAGCCAGTCAGTCAGTCAGTCAGCCTGTCAGTCAGCCAGTCAGTCAGTCAGTCAGCCAGTCAGCCAGTCAGTCAGCCAGTCAGTCAATCAGTCAGTCAGTCAGTAAGCCAGTCAGTCAGTCAGTCTGCCAGTCAGTCAGTCGGCCAGTCAGTCGAAAAGCCAGTCAGCCAGTGAGTCAGTCAGTTAGTCAGCCAGTCAGTCAGTCAGTCAGCCAGTCAGTCAGTCAGCCAGTCAGTCAGTCAGCCAGTCACCTAGTCAGTTAGTCAGCCAGCCAGTCGGCCAGTCAGTCAGCCAATCAGCCAGTCAGTCAGTCAGCCATTCAGTCAGTTAGTAAGTCAAACAGTCAGTCAGTCAGTCAGCTAGTCAGTCAGCCAGTCAGCCAGTCAGTCAGTCAGTTAGTCAGCCAGTCAGTCAGCCAGCCAGTCAGTCAGTCAGTCAACCAGCTAGTCAATCAGTCTGTCAGCCAGTCAGTCAGCCAGCCAGCCAGTCAGTCAGTCAGTCAACCAGCCCATCAGCCAGTGAATCAGTCAGCCAGTCAGTCAGTCAGTAAACCAGTCAGCCAGCCAGTCAGCCAGTCAGCCAGTCAGTCAGCCAGTCAGTCAGTCAGCCAGTCAGCCAATCAGCCAGTCAGTCAGTAAGTCAGTCAGTCAGCCAGTCAGTCAGCCAGTCTGTCAGTCAGCCAATCAATCAATCAGCCAGTCAGTCAGTCAGTCAGTCAGTCAGTCAGTCAGTCAGCCATTCAGTCAGTCGAACAGCCAGTCAGTCAGTCAGTCAGTCATCCAATTAATCAATCAGCCAGTCAGCCAGTCAGTCAGTTAGTCAGTCAGCCAGTCAGTCAGTCAGCCAGTCAGCTAATCAGTCAGTCAGCCAGTCAGTCAGCGAGTCAGCCAATCAATCAATCAGCCAGTCAGCCTGTCAGCCAGTCAGCTATTCAGTCAGTCAGTTAGTCAGTCAACCAGTCAGTCAGTTAGTCAGTCAGCCAGTCAGTCAGTCGAACAGCCAGTCAGTCAGTCAGTCAGTCAGTCAGTTAGTCAGTCAGTCAGTTAATCAGTCAGTCAGTTAGTTAGTCAGTCAGTCAGTCGAACAGCCAGTCAGTCAGTCAGTCAGCCAACCAGTCAGCCATTCAGGTGTTATAAATATCAGACTTTACAATATACAACAAAAACAATACTTCCTTAGGGTGGTGCGGGAATAGGGGGACAGGCTTGGGGGGGTTTAGGGGGGTGTGGGAGTAGGGAACATGCTTGGGGGGGCTTAGGGGGGTGCGGGAGTAAGGGGACATGCTTGGGGGGGCTTAGGGGGGTGCGGGAGTAGGGGGACAGGCTTGAGGGGGGTTTAGGGGGGTGCGGGAATAGAGGGACAGGCTTGGGGGGTTTAGGGGGGTGCGGGAATAGGGGAACAGGCTTGAGGGGGGGTTTAGGGGGGTGCGGGAGTAGGGGACATGCTTCGGGGGGCTTAATGGGGTGCGGGAGTAGGGGACTGGCTTGGGTGGGGGACTGGGGGGGTGCGGGAAAGGGGGGACAGGCTTGGGGGGGACTGGGGGGGTGCGGGAATAGGGGGACAGGCTTGTTATGAAACTATGTAACAAGTGTATGGGTAGTTAGCTTGTTTAGTGAGAGATTAGACAACTTTGTATACCAGTCAACTTGGAAGGCAGGTCGATTGTATTAGTCAGTTTGGGAGAAGCAGTCAACCAGGTCGGAAGCAGACATTAGGCGAGGTGTGTATTGTGTATTGTTACTAGTCGTATCCCAGTTATTGTGTGTAATGTTATAATCCAGTTCAGTCATCTGTATATATATAATAAGAGTATTCCACTTTGTTACAGACATTCGCTTCAGTTTTGTGTTAAGTAAAGCCTAATTATTGGCACGATGTGTTTTCATATCCATATCAATTTACTTAACACAAAATAAGTTCTCCTGAGCTACAAGGACCTGAACTTGGACAATATGGAGCGTCTGCTTAGGCCCGAACGACTGGCAACGGACTTTCGAAAACTTTGTTGAAGCTGTGCCTGGGGAAAATGTGGACAAACTCTGACTCCTAACAAACTTCGTTTCTCCCAGGGTCTACGAAACTATATCAGAGTGTACTACGTATGTTGATGCCAATAGTACATTACAGTCTCACTACGTAAAACCTACGAACGAAGTGTTTGCACGTTATCGCCTTGGTACTCGACGCCAACAGATTGGAGAGACTTTAGATGAATACTTTGGTGCTCTTAAAGTGTTAAGCAAAGACTGCAAATTTAAGGCTGTGACAGCAACTCAGCATTGTGAAGAATCCATTAGAGATTCATTTATCAGTGGTCTGTTGTCTCCAGCTATTAGACAGCGATAGCTAGAAAACAAAACTCTTGACCTTGCAACAACGTTTGACCAGGCTCGATCTTTAGAGTCTGCTCAAAAGGACTCTGAATCTTATGGTGCTGGTCCATATTCTCGTCCAGTAAGTGCAACTTGTGAAGATAAATGTGAATCTATACTAGAAAATTTTTCAGTACTAGCAGCTACCGGTGCCAAGTGTTTCTTTTGTGGCCTCTCGAGGCATTCACGTTCTAAGTGCCCAGCACGCGAGGCAATGTGTCACAAATGTCAGAAAAAGGGTCACTTTGCTAAAGTGTGTAAATCTTCCAGTGTTATTGCTTCATTTACTCCTACTGATCGTGCTACATTAGCTGCTGTATCTTCAGCTAACTATCCAAGGGTATTGTCCAAAGCAGTAGTTGAAGTTTCTATAAACGGGTTTAAAACAAATGGACTGATTGACAGTGGGAGTTCTGAAAGTTTCATTCACCCAGAACTAGCTGCACACCTCTCCTTAAAAGTACAGCAATCACGCGGTAGTGTGACTATGGCTTCTATTTCAATATCTACTCAGACGTCTGGATACTCTCATGTAACCATCGAAGTGAATGGCCATGAGTACAAAAATGTACGACTTTCTGTACTACCGCAATTGTGCTCTGACGTAATTTTAGACCAAGACTTCCAGAAACTGCAAAACAAAGTTACGCTGACCTACGGTGGTGACTTACCTCCACTTGTTATCTGTGGACTCGGTGCAATAGAAACTGACCCACCAGAACTGTTTTGCAAATTTGACAGCTGACTGCCATCCTGTGGCATCTCGATCGCGACGTTACTCTGCTGAGGATCGGGATTTTATAGAGAAGGAGGTGGAAAGGTTGTTTAGTGAAGGAATCATTGAAACAAGTAACTCTCCTTGGCGTGCACAAGTGGTTGTTGTGAAAAACGGATCAAGAAAGAAACGTCTAGCTGTGGATTACTCAGAAACTATTAACAAGTTCACTCTTCTTGATGGGTATCCCTTGCCTCGTATTGATGATACAGTAAACAAGATCGCTCAGCATCGAGTTTTTAGTACTATTGATCTTCGTAGTGCGCATCATCAAGTGCCCATAAAAGATCATGACAAGCCATATACTGCTTTCGAAGCATGTGGTAAATTATACCAGTTTACTAGAGTCCCCTTTGGCGTCACCAATGGAGTGGCTTGTTTCCAACGAATCATGGATTCGCTCATCAAAGTGGAAGGTCTTGACGGAACTATGCGTACTTGGATGATGTTAAGATCTGTGGGAGGTCGCAAGAAGAACACGATAAAAATCTCGAGAGATTCCTTGAAGCTGCCAAAAGAAGGAACATTGTCTACAACGAAAACAAATGTTCTTTCTCGACGAGACGTCTCAGCATTCTAGGCGACGTTGTAGAGGAAGGGGACATTCGTCCTGACCCCGAACGACTGAAGCCCCTCCGAGAATTGCCCCTGCCACAGGATAAGAAGTCACTCCGTCGTGTTCTTGGACTTTTTGCTTATTACTCACAGTGGATATATGATTATTCCAGGAAGATACGCCCTTTGACTACCACTACGACTTTCCCTGTGACAGAGGAAGCAAAGGAGGCGTTCTTTCAACTCAAGAAGGATGTAGAATCCTCAGTCGTCATGGCCATTGATGAGTCAGTTCCATTTGAAGTTGAAACTGATGCTTCAGACTATGCCATTGCAGCAGTCCTCACTCAAGCTGGACGCCCAGTCGCCTTCTTTTCCCGAACCTTACACGGACCAGAGAGGCGCCATGCTGCAGTGGAAAAGGAGGCCCAGGCTATTATAGAGACTATCCGTCATTGGAGGCATTTCTTGACTGGTAAGCATTTCACCATTAAAACTGACCAACGTTCAGTTAAATACATGTTTGATAAACAACACATGAATAAGATTAAAAATAATAAAATATTAAGATGGAGGATGGAACTGTCCTGCTATAATTTTGATATTTTCTATAGACCAGGGAAAGAAAATATACCTTCTGATACCTTCTCTAGATCTTACTGTGGAGTGACATGTCAAGACCATCAATCACTGTTAAACCTTCACGATGCTCTTTGTCATCCAGGCGTTACTCGTTTGCTACACTTCGTGAAGTCTAAGAATCTACCTTATTCTGTTGATGATGTTTGAAAAGTTATTAGTTCATGTAAGATATGCGCCGAGTGTAAACCTAACTTTCACCGGCCTGATAGGATCCAGCTTGTAAAGGCTACTCAGCCATTTGAAAAACTTAATTTGGACTTCAAAGGACCACTCCCAAGCACTGATAGAAATCAATATTTTCTGAATGTTGTAGATGAATATTCCAGATTTCCATTTGTTTTCCCATGTTCCAAAATGACAGCATCAACTGTTATTAACTGCCTCTCTCAGTTATTCTCTATTTTTGGCATGCCAGCATACATTCACTCAGACAGGGGACCATCCTTTATGAGCAGAGAACTGCAAGAATTCTTGGTAAGTAAAGGAATAGCTTGCAGCAGAACTACAAGTTACAACCCTCAAGGCAACGGACAAGCGGAGCGTTTCAATGGAACTATATGGAAAGCCATTACAACTTCTTTGAAGTCTCGTAATCAACCAATACAGTATTGGCAAAGTGTGCTACCTGATGTCCTTCACTCTATTCGATCACTATTAAATACAGCCACTAATGCCACCCCTCATGAAAGATTATTTAATTATACCCGTCGTTCATCCACAGGAACTGCAATCCCATCTTGGCTATGTAATCCTGGTCCAATATTGTTGAAGCGCCATGTACGTGTAAGCAAGACTGATCCCTTGGTAGATGAAGTAGAACTCTTACAGGCGAGACCTCACTCTGCTCATATTCGGTATGCAGATGGCAGGGAGGACACAGTATCAACTAGACATTTAGCTCCTACTGGTAGTGAACTTCCAACTCAACTACCGGACACAACAAATGCAGCTCCTGAGTCGAGTCTTCCCGAGGCGATCACGGTGGGAGCTGATGCATCTGGTCCTGAGGCTTCCAGCCCTACTCAGCAGCCTGTGCTCAATGATGTACCAGTTCTGAGGAGATCCCAGCGCATCAGGCAACCTCCCACTCGCTTTGAGGCATCGTAGATGTACAGTTTATTGGAAGGGGGAGAATGTTATGAAACTATGTAACAAGTGTATGGGTAGTTAGCTTGTTTAGTGAGAGATTAGACAACTTTGTATACCAGTCAACTTGGAAGGCAGGTCGATTGTATTAGTCAGTTCGGGAGAAGCAGTCAACCAGGTCGGAAGCAGACATTAGGCGAGGTGTGTATTGTGTATTGTTACTAGTCGTATCCCAGTTATTGTGTGGAATGTTATAATCCAGTTCAGTCATCTGTATATATATAATAAGAGTATTCCACTTTGTTACAGACATTCGCTTCAGTTTTGTGTTAAGTAAAGCCTAATTATTGGCACGATGTGTTTTCATATCCATATCAGGGGGGGGGGGATTTAGGGGGGTGCGGGAGTAGGGGGAAAGGCTTGGGGGGATTTAGGGGGGTGCGGGAGTAGGGGACATGCTTGGGGGGGCTTAAGGGGGTGCGGGAGTAGGCGACAGGCTTGGATGGGGGACTAGGGGGGTGCAGGAATAGGGGTACAGGCTTGGGGGGGCTTTAGGGGGGTGCAGGAATAGGGGGACAGGCTTGGGGGGGTTTAGAGAGGTGCGGGAGTAGGGGACAGACTTTCTACCCTCCCCAAGCCTGTCCCCCTATTCCTGCATCCCCCGCTCAAGCCTGTCCCCTACTCCCGCACCCCCCCCCCTCAAGCCTGTCTCCTACTCCCGCACTCCCTTAACCCCTCCCCCCACAAGCCTGTCCCCCTATTCCTGCACCCACCCTAAGCCTGTCCCCTACTTCCGCACCCCCCTAAACACCCCCACAAGCCTGTCCCCCTACTCCCGCACCCCTCTAAACCCCCCTTAGCTTGTCCCTCTATTCCTGCACCCCTCCCAGGCCTATCCCCTACTCCCGCACCCCCCTAAACACCCCCACAAGCCTGTCCCCCTACTCCCGCACCCCCCTAAACCCCCCCCCAAGCCTGTCCCCCTATTCCTGCACCCCTCCCAAGCCTGTCCCCTACTCCCGCACCCCTCCCCCCCACACAAGCCTGTCCCCCGATTCCTGCACCCCTCCCCAAGCCTGTCCCCATACTCCCGCACCCCTTCTATTGTTGGTTAATTGGTAGGAAACTGATTCCTCCAAGAAAATTATACCATGAAACATACATACATACACACACATACACATACATACATATACACATGCATACATACACACATACATATACACATACATATATACACACACATACACATACATACACACACACACATACATACACACACATTCACAAACATATATACACACACATACACACACACATACACATACATACATACACACACATACACATACATACACATACACATACATATATACACAGACATACACATACATACATACACACATACACATACATACACACACATACATACATACATGCACATACACATACATACAAACATGCACATACACATACACATACATACATACACACACATACACATACATACACATACATACATACACACACATACACATGCATACATACATACACATACATACATACACACACATACACATACATACATACATACACATACATACATACACACACATACACATGCATACATACATACACATACATACATACATATATACACATACATACACACACATACATACACATACATACACATACATAACCACACACATACACATACATACACACACATACACATACATACATATATACACACACATACACATACATACATACACATACATACATACACACACATACACATACATACATACACACACATACATACATACCTGTGAAGAAGTTGGAAGCAGTCAGCCCCGCTAGACGCGGTGCTGTGCTCCAGGGTCGCCTCCCCAGGCACACACATACACATACATACACACACATACACATACATACATACATGCATACACATACACATACATACATACATATATACACACACATTCACATACATACATTCACACACATACACATACATACATACATACACATACACATACATACATACACACACATACACATACATACATACATACATATACCAGTCTTTCATCTCCACAATGGACGTAGCCTCGTCACGTCACACACCCTCCCAAACAAAATTACAAAACATAGAACCCCCCCCCCCCAACACACACACTCTACATCTCAACCCCCCGATCCCTGTTTTAGGAGGGAGCAGCCCCCACCATACAACCGCATCTCCTTGTTGGACTACAAGGGGTATATTCATGTTTACATCCATAGCAAGGCCCGACAGCAAAAGCTGATTTACCCCTGCCTCTTCACTACCGGGCAAACTCCCCTCCAATATCAGCCGGCCATGGGCCACACTCAATGAAGGCCACTCCTCCAAAGACCGTGAAGCCGTGTCCACTTATCAAGCATTCACCACCCTCCTCCACCCATTTCTGTCACGCACAATCACTCTACCTTGCTCCACAGATATACCTCTTCCACGCAGAGCTCCTTTCACGGTGTCCATCCATCTCCTCTGTGGCCTTCCTCTCCTCCTTACACCTCCCACTTTTGAGCCCCCAATCCTCTTTACCATTCTATTCTCCTCCATTCTCTCCACATGTCCAAACCATCTTAACTCACTCTGCTCTGCACGGCCTGCTAGCTCTCCCACGACACCTGTCCTTCTTCTCACTTCTTCATTCCTGACTCTGTCCATTCGAGTCACACCACACATGCTTCTCAGACATCTCATCTCTACTACATTAAACCTTCTCTTCTCACATTCTCCCATAGAGCATGTTTCCGCTCCATACAGTGCAGTAGGCACTTCATACAACTTCCTCTTTACATCCATTCTAAGTAACTTACAGCCAAACATCCTATTCATTCCTCCTAGCACCTTTTCTACCTCATTTACTCTAGATTTTACCTCTGTCTCTATTTTGCTATCCGCCGTCACTTTTGACCCCAAATACTTAAAGCACTCCACCTCCTCCAATACTTCACCATCTAGCATTATATTCATCCTTCTATCCTCTGCTCCCCTCCTACATCTCATTACTTTGCTTTTTGCCACGTTCAGTCTCAGGTTCCTCCTCCTGCACACTCGCCCAAACTCCTGCACTAACATACTCAGTTCCATTTCTGACTCTGCCACTAACGCCGTATCATCAGCAATCAGTAATTGGTTTAGGCCCCACTCTCTACCTCTGCTGTCCACCAAACTCAGTCCTCTTTCCATCAACCTAGCATTTACCTCTCTTACCACACCGTCGATATAAATATTAAACAACCATGGTGATATCACACAGCCTTGGCGGAGTCCCACCTTTACTTTGAACCATTCACTCAAGTTACTTCCCACTCTAACACACGCTCTACTGTGCACATAGAAACTTTTCACCCCTCTCAATAATTTCCCCCAGCTCGTACAACTGCAAAACCTTCCACAATCCCTTTCTATCAATTCTATCATATGCTTTCTCGAGATCCATAAATGCCCATACTACTTTTTAATTTTTCTCTAAATACTTTTTTTCACACACCTGCTTTACTGCAAATATCTGGTCCACACAACCTCTTCCTCTCCTAAAGCCACCTTGCTCTTCACTAATCACAGCCTCCGTACCCTCTCTGACTCTCTTTATCAGCACCTTCCCATACAGCTTTCCTACTACACTTGACAGGCTTATACTACTGAAACTCGTGCATTGGTATCTATCCCCCTTTCCCTTATATAGAGGTACTACACAAGCACTCACCCATTCTACAACCACTCCATCATACTTGTTCCACCATATTTCAGTCATTCTACAGTGCATCCATCCAAACCTGAAGCTTTCCCTGTTTTCATCTCTCTCATTGCCTCCTCCACTTCCTTCTTTCTTATCGGCTCCTCATTTAATCCCTTCAACCTGTTTACTCTATTTCCCCTTCCAAACACAACAATTAAGTGTTGGGCATATATTACCCCCAAGTGAAGGACTGTTAAGGACTCTGGATTGTACACGTGTACCATTGTGTTGTTGGTGGTCGCCCTCAGTGTTTTAGCCCCACCCCATCCTCTCTCTCATTTACTATGGCCACGTGAGAACAAGGGATACTACTGCTGTGTATTGTGTATATACTGATGTGTTAGTGTTGTGTATATCGTACTCCCTGGTGAAGGACTGGTACACTTTACACATGTGCCACTGTGTTCTTTGTGCTTGCCACAAAGTTCTAGCCCTCCCACTCTCTCATTACATTGGCCACGTGAGTAAAAGGTAGGGGTGAGCAGTGTACCTGTGTTACCGTACTGTCTCGTCTGGCCGCCGCCTTGCACTCCACACACACGTACGAGACAATTTATTTTCCTCTACTTGTGTTACACCTCATACTCACCCTTCACCTACGCCAATATTTTTCTCACAACACCATTTCACATATATTCCATTACCATCACCAACTTCGTCTCCACACGACATTCAACCTCCATAAACCTCTTCGCCACACGCCACTGCACACACACATACACCCGAGCTCGTAAATTCGCGACCATGTCCCCAAATGTATATGTCATCTGAGCTGGTAACACTGTGTGGGGAAGGTGTCATTGTTGGTGGAAGATTGTATCATGTCCTTCTACTATGTTCCACCTACTCTGATTCCTCCCTAAATAAATGTTACCAGCTCAAATGGCATAAACATCTAAGTACGTGGCCGCGAATTTACCAGCTCGGGTGTACATAATTTTTTTATCCGCCACCTGTGCCATATTCAGCCCGTTCCACACACACCTCACCACTTTTCTCCACATTCACCCACCACATTTTCGCACCCACATTCCACCTACACTTCACTCACATCACATCCTTAATCTCCACTCCACATACACACACTACCTTCCTCCCTCACACCACCATGTGCCCCACCAACTCCACCACACAAGACGCACCCGCCGCCTCTCCACCCTAACAAAACACCGCCACACTCTCACACAACACCACCCACAACTCCACACTCCATATTCCTTACGTTCCATCCTTTTCCTTCGACACACACACGTGGTTTTCCCTCACCGAGGCAGTCTGGCACGGCAGCGTCCTACAGGATGAGGAGAAATACCAGGCTGTACTACGCGTCCTACCCTCGGAGGTGTTCGCATCTGTTACTCCACTTCTCACCCACCACACCCCCGGTTCCAAGTACGAGGGGGTGAAGGCAGCCATCACTACGGCTCAAGGGATGTCAACGATGCAGCACTACTAGGCCCTGGAGGATGTGTAAGTGGAGGGACGCCGCCAGTCAGTCCTGTTGTGACACATGCAGCAGTTGAACGTAGAGGCCGGCTCTCCCTTGATCAACTGCATCTTCAGAGTGCGGCACACCCGGCTCCTGCCTCCCGAGGTGCAACTCCACCTCCTGGCCCAGCCCAACCCCACACTCCAATAGTACGGGGAACTGGCTGACACACTGATGGAGGCCCACAACGACCACGCTGGGGTATGGCTGGCACAACCCACCGCCGCAGCCAACGCCACCCAACCACCACAACAATAACCAGTCATCAAACCAGCAGCACATGCACTACCACCTCCTATGCCAGCACTCGACGCCACGACCATCATGTGTCACCTTGAGGCGCTCTCTGCAAAGGTGGACGTACTCCAGTCAGTCACCACCCACCATACAGGATCACAGCTGGGCTCCACCTCCATGCCAGCTACCTCCTCCACAATGGGTACTACCACCACCACCACGTCAACAACCTTGGCAGGACCCCCACATATGTTCCTGCCACCAGTGGTTCGGGTCCCAGGCACGCAACTGCCTCCCACCGTGTCGCTGGACTGCCCCTACTGGCCCTGCCTCCACCAGTCGGAACCAGGGAAACGAGTAGGGCAGTGGCAACACGGCACCTCCATCACTACCGCCTGCCCCTTACGCTACATCCCCTACTTACTTACTTACCCTTCCACCCACCACTTACATGCCTCACGTACATGTATGTAAAACACACCATTTCACCATTTTTATGTGCTTGTGTATATGTCTTTGCTATGCACAGTCGTGATCAATAATAAACATCCACATATGGGTATCTCAAACAATTTACTGTTTAATGTTTTCACGTTCACATATGATGTTAATGTTTTAAGTAGTGCGTAGCTGCTTGTATTAAATTAAAGGATGGTACTTAACCTATATATTGGAAAAATTATCATCTAAGAAACAGAGGGATGCTGTCAATCTCATATGTGAGTTATCCCTATATGGATGATTATATATGACCACGACTGTATGTCTGTATGTATACAGAGGTTTATGTAATGTATTATGTACAGACCTATTATGCATGTGTTTATGTTTTGTTTTTGTCTATTATCATTATGTATATGCATACTGTATGTATGTTTTTCTGTATGTGTCCTTGTCTATATATGTCCCCCGTATATATATGTATTTTGTATTTCCTCAGGACCAGGCCTATACTCCTCTTTTTTTCTTTTGTATGTGCCCAAATAAAGTTGTTTTTTTCCTTCTATTGGGGAAGGGGGGGTACTGTATCGAGCCGAGCACACACTTCTCCTCTCACTCGGCACCTGTCGGCTCTCCCCGGCCACATGACCAGGGCGCTCTGAGACCTTATCAGGGGCCTCTCAGCCTCACAGTGCCAAGGGGGGTGCTGATGGTGTAGTGGTTAGCACACTCGTCTCGCAAGCGAGAAATCCCGGGTTCGATTTCCGAGTCAGTGGAATTGTTGGAGAATTTTCCCAGCCCCCTATGTCCCTTTTCACCTAGCAGTAAGTAGGTACCCGGCTGTAAGAGCAAGGATAGCAACCTTGTAGACTGGGGGAAGATATGTTGATGTAACAAGACTGACTTCCTTAATGACCAACACCATGAGTCGAGAGGCATAAAGCCCTAAATCTTCACAGCACCCACTCTGCCTCCAGCTCTAACCAGGCCAGCTAGTTCTCTTCCTGTCCAGCTGCCTGCTCCGCTCCTGCTACGCCCGCTCTCCACTACAGTGACTCACCTGCAGCACGGCTCCACCTGCCAGCTCTACATCGTGTGTGCTCACCCGCTACCACGTGCCCCTTCTCTACCCTTACTGGTCCTGGAGTATTCATTGCTTGTACTACACTACTATTCCACACCCTGTGTCTACCAATAAACTAGTATACCGTGTAACCTGTGGGTTTGAGCACCCCATACAACTAGTAACGGCACTTCATGTTATACCTGTTTAAACACCTATAGCTGGTAAAGTTAGTCCCATGATCTGTCTGTATTTGTTTGGCAATAACTTTAGATGTAAACTTATGCAACAAGGGTTTGATTATCGCGTTAGCAGTGATACTCTTCAGAGGGAATGCCTCCGGATACCACGTTGTCGTATCCATCACTGTTAATAAATATTAATGTCCCTTCTGTGTCTTGGGAAAGGGTCCTACACAATACAGGATGATTCGTTCAAAGGGTTCATCAAGCACGGGGATGGAATACAAGGGGGCAAGAGGTATAGGTTGATTAACTCCACCAACCAGTTGGCAAACATGACAGGTTTCAAGAAATGTTTCACATCCTTCTTAATTTTTGGCCAGAAAATGAGACCCAAGATTTATAGTAAGTTTTACGGAACCCAAGATGTCCACTTTAATCGTCATGAGCTAGCTTTAATACATGTGAGTGTACTGAACTAGGTAACATAATCTGATGTGTTTCTGACCAAGAATAGTTGGCTGATAGAGTTGGAGGCCGGTATGCACTCATGAGTACACCTTAATCATATTAGAAGGCAGGTAGGATGTCTACATCCTTCTTGTCTAGAGCAGCATGTCGCCCTGCAGCTAAAGAAAGGTCAGTTTCCTGTGCCTGTATCAAATCTACTTTAGAGATAATATCAAAAGGAGGCATGGAAAGTGACGGAGACTGACATTGATTCTGAGAGGCTTGTTGGACCTGAGAACGAGTCAACACTCAAGAGGGAAAAACATCAGAAGGTTCAGAAGGGAATACAGGTAAAGACTTTTCTACAGTTAGAACATTAGGTACCACAAGTTTACCTGCTATGTCATTACCAAGCAATAAATGAATTCCTTTAACAGACAGGTTTCCTTCCTGTACTGCCACTTTGACACACGAGGCGACAAGAGAACACTTAAGATAAATTCGGGCCACGGGGTATGAAGTCTGAGAGGTGAGACTGGAAATTAGTATACAGTATACCTTATCTCTAGTAAAGTTATCTTCTAGATGAGGAAGAACATTACTTAGCAGTATGGACTGAGAAGCCACCGTGTCTCGTAAGACCTTAATAGGATAGGTCTGACCCTCCTTTGTCAAAGCCACGTCACCATTAAAAATAAAGTCATCAAACAACTGTTTTGACTGGACACCACTACTATTAGAAGCTACAGGATTTGATGAGGTAGAGGAACCTGATGCAGTAGAGATGAAACTTTTCCTACTACTTGTACATTTGGGGTGTTTACAAAAAGTAATAGTATGGCCTGGCTTCCTACAGTATGCACATGTTAATTAGCTAGTAGTGAACCCGCTACCCCTCAGCTTATCCTTAGCATCTTTGTACTTGAAATAATCAGAGGAACTTTTTACAGAAAGAGTGAGGTCTCCCTCACGCCTCGACCAGATCTGGAGCCTCAAAGCCTGAGCATCTGCTTGTTCCGCCACCCTCAATAGTTCCATCTTGCCCCTCTCCTCTATGTAGTTCACAATAGGTAAGGGTGCTTTTTTTTTAAATTCCTCTAGGACAATGAGATTAATAAGTTCTGAATAGATGGTGACCGAGAGAGCATTTAGTCATTTCTTAAAATATTTAAGCTTATCACATGCAAATTCCACATATGTTTGATGCTTATTTTTGATCAGTTTCCTGAATTTATCTCTAAGTCTCTGGGGTTACCACATGGACATACAGAATCTGTTGCTTGACAAACTCATAGTCGTCGGGTCTATCTTGGTAAATGTAATTACGACCTGTCTGTTTAGGGGCAATCAGCAACATCCTTAGGCCACTCGTTTTTAGTTGCTAATCAATCGAAAAGGCTAAAATAATGAACCCTCAATATCACCTTCATCAAAAGCAGGTATCATTGCAGTTACACTAGACATGTTAAAGGACAGTTCCTTTTCCTCCACTCTGCTTCCTTCTCTACCTTGTTCTCTAGCCACTGCCAACTTTCCCCTTTCGAGTTCTAGTTTTTCTCTTTCAAGTTAAATTTTCTCCCATTCGAGCTGGTATTACATCTCTACCCGGAGCTTTTCAACTTCTACCGCGGTAACCTGAGAAACTTCAGGTTTGTTATTACTCTTACCACCCGGTGTTTTAGCAGACTGAGTTGGAGGGATAGTGGCAAGGTTAAAAGGGACTTATTCCTCATCTTCAGTGTCGGGTAGAGCAGGGGTGTCCATAATTCCCTGCTTCACTAAATATTTTACAACAACATCCTTAATTACCGACTTAGTGAGTTTACTTGGTTGATCATGTAAAGGGACCTGAAAATGGCTCACTACTGATTTTTATGATATTTATGTATTCAGGCGAGGTGTCAGCAAGGAGAGATGCTATATCATAACCCTCACCTTCCATGATTAAAAATATACCAGATTTTTTTTTTTTTTTTTCTATACCTCAACCTCGGGACTGTAGGCTGTCAGTAGCCCGTGACTCTTGCGAGGACCCGAGATTATTGGGTGTCACACCAGATGAGACAGTGGAGTTTCGTGATGATGTTGGTACCGTAGCTTCTCTTCTGTCCCACTAGATGACGACACCTTATTTATACACGTCACTATCAGGGGAGAGCAGCTACACCGTCTCTCACAGCATCTTGGAATATGGTCTGGCATCTTCTATGTTGTGAGTTGATGACGATGTAGGGGGTATTTTCTCGACGTGTCGGCGTAGCCAGGATAATTGACGAACAGCTGGACCCCGTTCACCTCAGAATAATCCCAGACGTTTTCTCGTGGATTCGAACCCGGGTCCTTGACAATTGTAGTCCGTCTCTTTATCCACTCTCCCACCGCCTATTTGTTCTTACCTATTTGTATATTTACAGGATTGAGTGCAGCTCGTAATGTCCCGTATTTAAAAACACAATTATCATATTTTTCTTTAAAATTATGTATGTTTTTGACACACACCACTCCTGGTAATTAGTTTCATTCATCTATTACTTTATTTGTGTGTGTGTGTGTGTGTGTGTGTGCGTGTTTGACACACACCACTTCAGGTAATTTGTTCCATTGATCTATTACTCTATTTGTGTGTGTGTGTGTGTGTTTGACACACACCACCTCTTCTGGTAATTTATTCCATTCGTCAATTACTCTATTTGGAAAACTATATTTCTGTACATCTTTATCTCTTCTTCTTTTAATTAATTTCTTACTGTGTCCTCTCATTGTAGATATTCCTTGCTGCCACAAGTTTTTTATATCTATCTTTCCTTTTTCTGTGACACATTTGTAAACCATAATCATATCTTCTCTCTTTCGTCTTTCTTCCTGTTTAGGTAATTTTGGATTGGATTCTTCCTGTAGTATTTTTATCACCATTCCTAACTTACTTAAAAAGATATTGTGTGAGGTATAGTCACTCACCATAATCCCTAGCCCACCTGAGTCAAAGCCCGAGATCTTTGAGCGGGCAGTTTCTGGATGACAGCCCACCCAAAGCCTCCTCCATTGGTTTGAAATGTGTGTGTCCTCGTGATGGTTTGGGTGGGTTGTCGTCCAGAAACCACCTGCTTCAGATCTCAGGCTTCAATTCAAGTGGGTTAGGGATTGTGGTGCACAACTATACATTGAGATTTTTCCTCATATGCTTACCCATTTATGACAGGTGACTGGGTATCACTCTCTCTCACACGGAGTTGAGAGGTATGTGAAGGAGAGTGGTATGTGGTGGGAGGAGGGACGCCAGTTAACGGGGAACAGGGGTTCATGGAGGCGATTCATTTGTGGCCAACCCTTCGGGGATTAAGGTGTTTGGCAATATATAGATAGATAGGTAGATAGGACCACCATCACCTGTCAGGAAATGTTTGTATAGAAGCTGCGATTGTTGTGTTTGGAAGGGAAAATGGAGTAAACAGGTTGGAGGGATTAAATGGGGAGCTGATAAGAAAGGAGGTGGAGGAAAGAAGGAGGTGGAGGAGGCAATGAGAGAGATGAAAACAGGGAATGAATGAGGTGGAGGAGGCATTGAGAGAGATGAAAACAGGGAATGCTTCAGGTTTGGATGGATGCGATGTAGAATGTCTGAAATATGGTGGAACAAGTATGATGGAGTGGTTGGTAAGGTTGTTGATGATGCTATGGTACCAGTACGATGCGCTATAGTTTGTCTATGGAGATGGAGTCATCATACCAGTACCACATCATCATCGTCAACACCATGAATGTTCTTGTATACGGCCCTGTAATTCAACGGTACACAGGCAGTAGTACAGTCGGTCTCAGGAATTTGTATACACCACTGTGACATCAAGGGTTCGTAACAACTACAAAATTTAGTGCATTAATTTTCTAACACAAAATAATTCTAGTAATGTTATTTGGGTAATACTTGAATCAGTCAGCAGAACAATGCCGACATTATGTGCAGAATAAAGACCCCTTTTAATCAATACAGTGTGTACGAATTCTTGAGGCCGACTGTACAGCCACAATCAAATAACCACCGACACTTTCCTTCCATCGTGCAAAAGATCAGTATCATATGAAAACATAATCATACAACACGTTATGTCTTCTCAACCCCCTCAATTATTATTATGAAGTGCTGCAAATTCATACATGTATTGTTCTTTATTACTAAGATATTTACTACGATGGAAGGAAAGTGTCGGTGGTTATTTGATTGTGGCTGTACATCTAATCAGAAAACACAACAATTGGGAGAACAGAAACAATGGATGGAGTACATTTATTAAGTGAAGAAGCATGTATTAATAATTGAGTTTAAATAAATGTATCACACAAATAACAACAACAACAATAATTAATTCACTATACCACATGCATCACCAAGTATCATAACAATAACAATTGATCTTTACACTAAATCATTACCACAAAATATTTTCACATCAGTTTAATTAATTACTTTACTGAGTGAATGTTTATCTAAAAGTCTAAAAGAAGACTTACAGGAAATATAAGAGAGATTGATTGATTGATTGATATTAGGAGCCGCAACAGCGAGGTCATATAGCGCCAGAAAAAGGCGATAAAGAGGTGAGACATCAAGCAGGAAAGAAATAGAAAGAAAAGAGAATATAGGAGAGAGAGACTGGAAAGGTGAGAATTAGAGAAAGATTAGAATATTAAAAGGGAAAGAAAAACTAATAAATATAAGCACTTAGACAAAAGAGATTTTCTCCTTGTATTCTAAAAAGTCTTTGTCTCCAAACATAGTTACTTAAAGGGAGTGAATAGACTGACAATTAACCCAAGACAAATGATACCTTTGAATGCTAAATGTATACTTTTTTATGTTATATATACAGCATTAGATGATAATGATTGTATGCTATTTCAGGGATCACGATGGACATTCCAAGCCACAAGGATGGATGGACAGATAGGACAGTGGGACATCAAGCCAGACCAGATGCAGGTGGGGATGGAACACACACACTCACTTTACCTTCAAGTACAGCCACAATCAAATACACTCGAGCTCGTAAATTAGCGACCACGTACTAAGATGTTTATGTCATTTGAGCTGGTAACACTGAATGGGGGAAGAATCTACAGAATAGGTGGAACATTGTAGACCGATATGATACTACAGTCTTTCACGTACAATGAAACCTTCCCCACACAGTGTTACCAGCTCAGATGACATACATACCGTAATCACTATGGCACGAGGTCGTGAATTTACTACGAGCTTGAGTGTACAAATGAAGGGAACTTATGCTGCCAACTGTACCAGCTGCTATAATATTAATAATAATAATAATAATAATAAAGATAATAATAATAATAATAATAATAATAA
>JAWQEG010000563.1:152500-295953 GCA_033782935.1 Petrolisthes cinctipes
CTATGATTATTATTATTATTATTATTATTATCAGGGCGCAGTACGCACATAATCAAGCGGGACTGCTAACAGCCAATCAGGGCGCAGTATGCACAGCAGTACCTTTACTCAGGGACTATAAATATATCTGTTACCTGTAAGACACTCATTCCTTTGAGAATGGCTTTTAGAGAAAGCCGAAACGTCAGGCCAATAAACTCTCTTGGTAATTTGCTTTTCCATCTCCCCAGCAATATTAAGAAAATAATTCGTAAATTAGAAAAGATTTGCTACAAAATAAACAGCACAGAGCTCGCAGTTATCTTCAACAAAATAATAATAATAATAATAATAAAAATAATAATAATAACAATAATAATAATAATAATAGTTCTCATGTTGTAAATTAAATATGCTTTTAGAATAAAAACTGGTTCAGAATGCAACTATCTGGTCATATTAAGATTATTAAGGTAGTAATTCACTTTTGGTACATTGGAGTGCCTTGATTCCTCCAAAGTATGTCAGGAAACAGGACCACTGATGAACAAATATAATGGTGTTCTGTTGCTTGGAATAATTTGGAGGATTTAGTTGCTCCAGATTTACCAATACAAAATTTTACCTTTAATTATGTACAGGAGATGGATGCAAATTTATGTTGCCGACTGTACTCTCTCTCTCTCTCTCTCTTTCTCTCTTTCTCTCTCTCTCTCTCTCTCTCTCACACACACACATACACACACACTTAATTAACTGAATTGTATTTTGAATAGCCCTTTGGCGCGCGCTTTGAACTCCCGTACGTACTTGTATAGTTTGTTTCTATCCACAGTTATTGACATTTCCCTGATTTGTAAAGCATTGTATCTTGTTATCTAATTATGCAGGTTTTGTTAAATCAATTAACAAGGCTAAGATAATGTCCATACGGAAAATTATGCAAAGAAATTAAACTTAAACTGGTTTATTAAACAAGACAAATATATATAACTGTAATCTGTCTCCCTCTCCCTCCACTTACCTTACATACATACATACATATTACTCTAGTGTGACATTCATACATACATACATATTACTCTAGTGTGACATACATACATATTACTCTAGTGTGACATACATACATACATACTACTCTAGTGTGACATACATATTTCTATAGTGTGACATACAAACATATTATTCTAGTGTGACATACATACATATTACTCTAGTGTGACATACATACATATTACTCTAGTGTGACATACATACATACAGTCGTGGTCAATAATAATCATCCACATATGGGTAACTTTAACAATTTACTGTGTAATGTTTTCATGTTCACATATTATTTTATTGTTTTAAGCAGTGTGTAGCTGTTTGCATTAAATTAAACGATGGCACTATACCTATTTATTGGAATGTTTATCAGCTAAGGAACAGAGGGAAGCTGTCAAAATTTTACGTGAGTTACTCCTATATGGATGATTATTTTTGACCACGGCTGTACATACATACATACATATTACTCTAGTATGACATACATACATACATATTATTCTAGTGTGACATATATACATACATACATATTACTCTAACGTTAGTGTGACATACACATATTCTAGTGTGACATGCATATATACACACATATTATTCTAGTGTGACATACATACATTCATACTGAACAATGTGAACATAAAATACTGATCATAATAGAGATTAAGTACGTTGTATATATATATTATAAGAAGGTGACTGTGGATGAGTGCCAACGATAGTTTTGTTTATCTAACTCATTTCACCTTTTAATCGAAATGTATTTATATTTAATCAGCCATTCACTAATATATCGGTTAAAGAAATACTTATTCATATATTGTGAGTCACTATAATGTAGTTAATATACCATATCATCAATGAAAGACCGAATAAATGAAATAATATCTTACCCTGGCATAAGCTAACAGGCTGACGGGTTGAGGGGAAGGGCTACCTGTCATGGCCGCCAACCCACTTCCGGTGGTGACACGCCAGGGGGGGGGGGGGTTAAGCGCTCTATGTGTATAGCTCTGTGGTCCTACCTTTACTTCCCACTGTAACACATGCTCTACTGTTCACATAGAAACTTTTCACCCCTCTCAATAATCCCTCCCCCGTCCAGCCCGTACAACTGCAAAACCTTCCACAATCCATTTCTATCAGTTCTATCATATGCTTTCTCGAGATCCATAAATGCCCATACTACTTCTTTACTTTTCTCTAATTATTTTTCACACACCTGCCTTACTGCAAATATCTGGTCCACAAAACCTCTTCCTCTCCTAAAGCCACCTTGCTCTTCACTGATCACAGCCTCCTACCCTCTCTGACTCTCTTTATCAGCACCTTCCCATACAGCTCTCCTACTACACTTAACAGGCTTATACCCATGAAACTCTTACATTGGTATCTATCCCCCTTTCCCTTATATAGAGGTACTACACAAGCACTCACCCATTCTATAACCACTCCATCATACTTGTTCCACCATATTTCAGTCATTCTACAGTGCATCCATCCAAACCTGAAGCTTTACCTGTTTTCATCTCTCTCATTGCCTCCTCCACCTCCTTCTTTCCCTGTTTTCATCTCTCTCATTGCCTCCTCCACCTCCATCTTTCCCTGTTTTCATCTCTCTCATTGCCTCCTCCACTTCCAACCTGTTTACTCTATTTCCCCTTCCCAACACAACAATTAAGTGTCATGCATATATTACCCCCTAGTGAAGGACTGTTAAGGACTCTGGATTGTACACGTGTACCATTGTGTTGTTGGTGGTCGCCCTCAGTGTTTTAGCCCCACCCCTTCCTCTCTCTCATTTACTATGGCCACGTGAGAACAAGGGATACTACTGCTGTGTATTGTGTATATACTGATGTGTTAGTGTTGTGTATATCGTACCCCCTGGTGAAGGACTGCTACACTTTACACATGTGCCACTGTGTCCTTTGTGCTTGCCACAAAGTTCTAGCCCTCCCACTCTCTCATTACATTGGCCACGTGAGAAAAAGGTAGGGGTGAACAGTGTACCTGTGTTACCGTACTGTCTCGTCTGGCCGCCGCCTTGCACTCCACACACACGTACGACACAATTTATTTTCCTCCACTTGTGCTACACCTCATACTCACCCTTCACCCACGCCAATATTTTCTCCACCAATACGTAATACCCTCTCACAACACTATTCCACATACATTCCATTACCACCACCAACCTCGTCTCCACATGACATTCAACCTCCACTAGCCTCTCGTCACACGCCGCTCCACACGCACACCCACATACACCCGAGCTCGTAAATTCGCGACCACGTTCCCAAATGTTTATGTCATCTGACCTGGTAACACTGTGTGGGGATGATGTCATTGTTGGTGAAAGATTGTATCATGTCCTTCTACTATGTTCCACCTACTCTGATTCCTCCCCAAATAAATGTTACCAGCTCAAATGGCATAAATATCTAAATACGTGGTCGCAAATTTACCAGCTCGGGTGTACATAATTTTTTCCCCCTCCTCCTGTGCGCTACTCAGCCCGCTCCACACACACCTCGCCACTTTTCTCCACATTCACCCACCACATTCAATTCAATTCAATTCAATTCAATTCAATTTATTATGTTTGCCATACATGAGTAATATTACAAGAGAGTTGTTATGGTGACAAACAGCCCTTTAAAAGCATGAGCTTTTTGGGCAATGGTAAAGTGTAAATCCTTGACTAAGATTATTTACATAGAAGTACTATTGAAACAATTTGTAATAATAATAATAATGAAAACAACAATAATAAATAACAACAACAACAATAATGACAACAATGATAATATAATAGTAACAATAATAATAATATTAATAATAATAATAATATTGATGAAAATGGTAATAATAACAAAGACAATGACGACAACAACAATGATAATGATAATAATAATATAATAGTAACTATAATAATGATGGTAAAAAAGTTGTAATAACAATAATAGTGAAAATAATAATAATAATAATAATAATAATAATAATGATGACAACAACAATATTAACAATGATAATAATAACAATAATAATTGTAGTAATAATAATAATAATAATATCCACAATATTATTTATAATACTGCTAAAGATAAACATGACAAGATTGTTAATGCAATGAAATAATATAAAGCAATAATATTAGTAATGATAAAAGTAATGATAATGACAATGACAATAATAATACTAATAACAATAGTAATAATAATTATAATAAAATACAATGTAAGTAATCATAATAATAAAAATAAATGCAACAGAATTATATCAAGAAGAATAAAGAGAAAGTATTAATTAAGAATACAGGGATAGTAGGTGTTTCTTGTAGCTATTTTGAAAGGATTGTAGACTGACAGATTGTTTAATATTGCTGGGAATATTATTCCATGTTTTGGGACCAAGGTATAACAGTGAATGTGTGAACAGTGTTAGTTTGTGTCTGGGTATAGGTAGTAAATCTTGGTTACGAGTATGATAAGTGTGAAGAGGTTGTAGATTGTATAGGTTTGATTTTATTTGTTTGTACATATAGGATGCAATATTCAGTTTAGAGATGTCAGTTAAGTTAAGGATATTTAGTGATTTGAATAATGGTGGTGTGTGTGTACAAAAGTCACTATTAGTCATTATCCTGATAATTTTTTTGTGTAGAATGTTGAGGTTATGTAAATGAGTGGAATAAGTATTTGACCAAATTGAGTTGCAGTAGTTTAAATGAGGATATATATGAGCATAATAAATACATTTGAGAACTTCTGGTGGGGCGTAATGCTTAACTTTGAGGAGGAGTGGAATAATTCTGGACAGTTTCAAACAAAGAGCAGAAATGTGGTGCTTGAATGTCATTTTTTTGTCAAAAACTACGCCAAGAAATTTAGTTTTGTAAACCTGTTGGATATCATCATTTAATATTGTTAGATTTGGCAATGGTTGGTATTTAGAGATAATGTTGCTGAATATCATATAATATGTTTTTGTGGTATTTACTGTGAGTTGGTTAGCCAAGCACCAATTTGAAAATTTTTCAAGCTCTAAATTTGCACTGTTGATTAAATCAGTAGGTTGATCTCCTATCATATAAAGTGTTGAGTCGTCGGCAAATAAAATGGTTTCTAAAGTGTTAGATATATTACAAATATCATTAATGTATAAGAGAAACAAGATCGGTCCAAGGATACTACCTTGTGGAACTCCAAGGTTTACTGATTTAGTTGGGGAAGAACACTTATTAAGAATTACATATTGACTTCTATTATTTAGGTAGGAACTGAACCAATCATGTATACACCCTCGTATACCGTAGTGATACATTTTGTCAAGAAGAATATTGGGTTGAATGGTGTCAAAAGCTTTACGAAAATCAATGAAAACTGATAAGATAGATTTGTTTTTGTTAAGAGCAGAATAAACATCTGATGTAAATGTGTTGATAGCCTCAAGAGTGCTCCGACCAGACCGAAAGCCAAATTGCTTGTTATTTAAAATGTTATGTTTATCTAGGAATGACATTAAATGCTTTTTCATAAGTGCTTCAAATATTTTGGAAAACATTGGTAGAAGAGAAATTGGTCGGTAATTTGATAAATCAGATTTATTGCCTGCCTTGTGGATGGGTATTACTTTTCCGATTTTGAATCTGTCTGGGAAGATGCCTGTATTTATGGATTGATTAAACAATATTGAGAGTGGTATAGAGAGCGTATCTTTGTTTTCTTTGATAATGTTTGGTGGGATCTCATCAAGATGTACTGACTTATCCTTCAAAGTTGATATTATCCTCATGGTATCGTAGTTAGTTATTGGAGGTATAGCCATAGAGTTTGGATAATTACCACGGAGATAAATATTATGGGAGTTTATTTTAGGTGGCAGTTTGCAAGCGAGTTGAGGAGCAATGTTTACAAAATACTCATTGAATGCTTCGGAGATATCGGTAGGAGTGTTTTTAATTATATTATTGTGACTAATAGAGTGAGTGGTATCATGTTTTTTAACAGAATAATTAGATAATTCATATATAGTTTTCCATAAGTGTTTGGTGTTAATTTTGAAATTACTGAATTTATTAAGATAATAATTTCTTTTTGTCTGTTTAATGGTAGCATTGAGTTGATTTCTGTAAGTTTTGTAAACATCCAAGGTGATAATTCCAAGTTTGAAAGATTTATAGAGAGCAAATTTATGTTTAATTGCTTTAACAATTTTTTGGTTTAGCCATGGCTTTTGCAGTCTTTTAGAGGATATATGTTTAGTGATGAGCGGAAAGCATGAAAAGTATAAACTATATATCGTATCAAGAAAAAGATTACAATTAATGTTAGTATCTTGATATTTCAACAAGGACACCCAATTAATTTCCGAAAGTTTGGCTTTTAATTTCTGACGATTTTCGCTTGATTTGATTCTGAATGTAATCTTATGTTTAGTGTTAAGTCTGTCGAAAACTGGAATGTTAAGGAATACAGGAAGATGGTCGGTGATAGGAAAGAGGATGATTCCCGAGGAGGAGGGAACATTATAGTTAGTCCATATGTGATCTAATAGGGAAGGAGAAGCATTAGAATTATCATCAGAAAATCTTGTGGGTCGTGATATATGAGGAAAGAAATTATAGGATTGCATCATTGTCAAGAAATTATTTGTAGGTGGATGAGAATCATGTTCCAATAAATTGATATTGAGGTCACCAGTAATGATAGTATGGTTATTAGTAAAAATGGCTTGAGATAAAAATTCATCCATAAATAAATTGAATTCATTAACTTTATGGTGTTTATCATGGTGACGATAGATGGTACATATAATGAACTTTGTTTGATCAAAATTGATTTGAATAGTACAAATTTCAGCGTTATCATCATGAATACAATAATCATTTAATTGTGTACAAGAGATGTTACTATTCACAAAAATAGCAACACCCCCATAGCCTCCGGATCTATGTGTATGGAAAGAATTGAAGCCAGCAATATCATTATATGGTGCAGTATTTGGGGTAAGCCAGGTTTCACTAATGCATAGTAAGTCAGGAAGTTTGGGAAGGGATTGAATAAGAGTAGTAAGGTGATCATAGTTCTTGTTCAGGGACCGAGCATTGACATGTAGAACGCTTAAATAGTCAATTACATTAGATGGAATACTTAATTTATATGACTGTAAGTCATGATACTTACATATATCATTGATGTTTAAAGTGTTATATATAGAATTAATAATTTCAAGATCAACATTGTTTTCATTTTGGTTATCATCAACATATTTTAGGAGCGTGTCAAACAGATTACTATTTGTTATGTTCATTAATAGAAAGTTATATTAAGTTAAAGGTTGTAGTTTGTCAGAGGATTAGAGGTAGGGGAGGAAGGGAGAGAGGAGATTCGAGAGACAGTTGAGAGGGGAGTAAATTTATCAATAACAACAAAAAATTGTAATAATAAAGGAAGAAAAAAAAAAAAAACTTATTTATAAATATATATGAGACTGATAAAGGCCAGTCTGCAACGGGTATGCATGTGTTGTACCTAGTTTAGCAGGTAGAATAGTTTATACATGGTATATAGTAATAGCAGCAAAAGGACAAAATTTACCAGGGAAAACAAAATAGTATATATACCATAGATGAAACAATTTGCTTATGAATATACCATTGTACATATTGTAAAGAATAAAAATACTAGTGGAAGTAGTAGTAGTAGTAGTAGTAGTAGTAGAAGTAGTTGTGGTTCTAGAAATAATAGTAATAGTAGTAATAGTAGTAATAATAGTAATTGTAGTAGTAATAGTAATAGTAATATTAGTAGTAATAGTAATAGTAGTAGTAATAGTAATAGTAGTAGTAATAGTAATAGTAGTAGTAATAGTAATAGTAGTAATAGTAATAGTTGTAGTAGTAGTAATAGTAGTAGTAATAGTAGTAGTAGTAGTAGTAGTAGTAGTAGTAGTAGTAATAGTAGTAGTAGTAGTATTAGTAGTAATGGTAATAGTAATAATAGTAATAATAGTAATAGTAGTAGTAGTAATAGTAATAGTAAGATTAGTAATAGTAATAATAGTAATAGTAGTAGTAATAGTATTAGTAATAGTAATAGTAGTAGTAGTAGTAGTAGTAGTAATAGTAGTAGTAGTAGTAGTAGTAGTAGTAGTAGTAGTAGAAGAAAGTAGTAGTAGTAGTAGAAGAAAGTAGTAGCAGTAGTAGAAGAAAGTAGTAGTAGTAGTAGAAGAAAGTAGTAGTAGTAGTAGAAGAAAGTAGTAGTAGTAGTAGTAGAAGAAAGTAGTAGTAGTAGTAGTAGAAGAAAGTAGTAGTAGTAGTAGTAGTAGAAGAGAGTAGTAGTAGAAGAAAGTAGTAGTAGTAGTAGAAGAAAGTAGTAGTAGTAGTAGTAGTAGTAGAAGAAAGTAATAGTAGTAGTAGAAGAAAGTAGTAGTAGTAGTAGTAGAAGAAAGTAGTAGTAGTAGTAGAAGAAAGTAGTAGTAGTAGTAGTAGTAGTAGTAGAAGAAAGTAGTAGCAGTAGTAGAAGAAAGTAGTAGTAATGGTAGTAGTAGTAATATTAGTAGCTCTATTTGAAAAAAAAAAAAAAAAATTCAGATATACGATATGGTAACATAAATATTAATGGTGTCATTAGAAATATTAACAATAATAGTAATCACATTGCAAATAGTAGTGTTATTAATATCAACAATCTTATGAATCCAAATAAGCGTTAGTTCAGGTTTTCAGCTGTATTTTTGAAGATTGGATGATTATCAAGGAATAGAGCAAGTGACTGGTCATTGGTTATGGTGTGTTTAATTGTGGAGTTTTTAAGTTTCACTATTATCCTACCATCAGAAGTGTGACATTGTTGGAAAAGGTGTTTGTGTTGTGTCCTAATTCTACGAATTACAGTATATATCTCACGACGTTTAGGGGTCAGTGATTCATTAATATACAGTTGTGGTTTTACGGTTATATATGCGTGTACTAGTTCTGATTTTTTGATGCGGTTTTGCAGTTTCACTATTATTGGTCTTGTTTTCCCTTGAGTTTTACGGCCAATGCGATGTGCAACATTAATATCTGCATGTGTCATGTTAACATGGAGGTTGTGTTTGATGATGTTCACTATGAGGTCACAGGGGTTTTCATTGGTTAATTCATCAGGTAATGAGAGGCCACTAATTATTACTGTGTCTCTACGTTCGTACTGATCCACGTCATCTATTGTTGTTTCTAAATTGATTATTTTATTTTCTAGTTCATTAATTTTAGTTTGCATCTGGTTAATTTGTCTGTTATTGGTAGTGATTAAGTTGTCGACCTTGGAGAAATATGTGTCAAATTGTGTTTGAATAACTTTGCCTATGATGGTCACAAGTGCCTGCATATCACCTGGTAGATTGGTGTTGGATAATTCCTGGTTGATTATCTCTGTTACGTCAGGCACCGAGGTGGTGGTGGTGGTGGTGGTCATTAAGGTGTTGTGTCTACCGGTCCCGCCAATGGTTGTTATTACATTTGCGTCTTGTGATAAGGCGCCTTCTTCACTAGTAGAAGCTTCCTCAGGCTTCTTATTCCTCCTCCCGGGAGCCATCACTGCTGTAATAGTATTATAGCGCAGAAAATAGGGCACTGGGACAATTGAGGAAATGGTTGTTTGGAGTGTAGAAAATGAAGATGGCGCTGAGGTGGCGGGTGTACGGTGGGTATGTTGTTCGGCCAGAATGTTATCACATTTCAATTAATTTCAACACATTATGGCGCTTATCTGGTTTAGATTAAGGTTGAAACATACCTCTAGCAGCCAGCAAGAATTCTGGCTGCTCAAACAAGTGATCGCAGGGACAAATGAAGGAAATGTAGGAGCTCTGTGAAGCACGTTTTCACTCCACCGCTGCCCAACACAATACACACAATTCTCGCACCCACATTCCACCTACAACCCTAGTCTCCACTCCACACTCTCTCGCCCCTAAAACCTAACGACACGCGACTCCACATACACACCCTCACACCACCATGTGCCCCACCAACTCCACCACACAAGACACCCCCACTGCCTCTCCACCCTAACAAAACACCGTCACACTCTCACACAACATCACCCACAACTTCACACTCCACATTCCTTACGTTGCACCCTTTTCCTGCGGTCTGGCAAGGCAGGGCCCTTCAGGATGAGAAATACCAGGCTGTACTACGCGTCCTACCCTTGGAGGTGTTCGCATCTGTTACTCCACTTCTCACTCACCACACCCCCGGTTCCAAGTACGAGGGGGTGAAGGCGGCCATCACTACGGCTCAAGAGAAGTCAACGATGCAGCACTACAAGGCCCTGGAAGACGTGTAAGTGGAGGGACGCCGTAAGTCAGTCCTGTTGTGACACATGCAGCAGTTGAACGTAGAGGCCGGCTCTCCCTTGATCAACTGCATCTTCAGAGTGCGGCACACCCGGCTCCTGCCTCCCAAGGTGCAACTCCACCTCCTGGCCCAGCCCAACCCCACACTCCAATAGTACGGGGAACTGGCTGACACACTGATGGAGGCCCACAACGACCACGCTGGGGTATGGCTTGTGTATATGTCTTTGCTATGCACAGTCGTGATCAATAATAAACATCCACATATGGGTATCTCAAACAATTTACTGTTTAATGTTTTCACGTTCACATATGATGCTAATGTTTTAAGTAGTGCGTAGCTGCTTGTATTAAATTAAAGGATGGTAATTAACCTATATATTGGAAAAATTATCATCTAAGAAACAGAGGGATGCTGTCAATCTCATATGTGAGTTATCCCTATATGGATGATTATATATGACCACGACTGTATGTCTGTATGTATACAGAGGTTTATGTAATGTATTATGTACAGACCTATTATGCATGTGTTTATGTTTTGTTTTTGTCTATTATCATTATGTATATGCATACTGTAATAATAATAATAATAATAATATAATAATAATAATTAACGGTTTATTAATACAGGCGGCAGCCAAAAGGCTGAAAATATACATTAAAGATAGATAAAATAAGAAGCATAAAAATCTAGAATATATACAGAAATTAAGACAACACAACTCCTGCGGTAAAGTTTAAAATTACGTCAGATTGGGTCATAAACATAGTGGCTTAAAATTATGAAGTAGGAAACAGTAAAATGTAATCTTTATGGAGTTTACACTTTAGAACATGAATTTTACAATTGATGGAACAGTAAGTTGATTACGAATTAATATATTTAACAATAGTTGGAATAGAGCTTTTCTTGTAGCGGTCGGTCCTGGGGGCTGGTATAGGGACAAGCTTGTTGTGGTGCCGGGCTGCTCGTTGTGGTGGTGGGGTGTCAGGGGGCAGAAAGTAACGGTATCTAGGGTTGTTGAGTAGTTTGGTTCCAAACTGCTGTAATTGTAGCTGGTGGAGGTCCGACACAGATCGCAGGTTCAATAGGTTGAGTGCATCAAGGTAGCTAGTAAAGTTAGGGCCAAGGATTATTTTTAAAGCTCTCTTCTGTATTTTCTCAAACTTATTTTTTTGTGTAATAATTAAGGAAGAGGACCAAACAGGGGAGGCATAGCATAACTTGGGTAAAATATATGTGTTATAAAGTTGTACTAGGTCGTTGCTTGGAACTCCTAATTTCTTGAGAGTTCTTAAGGAGAGCGTATACTTTGGGTACATTAGAGTGCCTTGATTCCTCCAAAGTATACCAGGAAACAGGACCAGATGACAAAAATAATGGTGTTCTGTTGCTTGGAATAGTTTGGAGGAATCAGTTGCTTCAGATTTGCCAACACTGTACTCTCCCCTTAACATATGTAAACGGTAAGTTGATGAGGAGATGAATGAGTTAACAAGTGGGTCCCAACTTAATTTGTCATTAATTGTTATACCTAATAGTTTAGTTGAATTGACTGTTTCTAAGGTGTGGGGTCTCCTAATTTGAGGGGTGGTGGAGGATTTGGTTTTTTAGCAAGGTTAAAATGCATGATGACAGTCTTATTCTTGTTGATGGTGACATTGTTAAGGTTTGTCCAATTTGTAATTTCATCAAGGGTTGACTGGATACTACTGTAGTCAGGGCTGGTGTTAGTTATAGATGACACGATGGTGGTATCGTCAACGTATTTCCAGCACTGTTCTGTGTACTGAAGAGCATCATTGATTAGTATTAAAAAACATAATGGTCCCATGCGTGTTCCTTGGGGCACTCCACAGCTAAGTGACTGGAACTCTGAAATTTCACCATTAAATCTTACTGCTTGTTGGCGATTGTGTAGGAAGTTGGCTAGCCAAGACACGATGCACTCTCTGAGTCCCAATTGTAATGCTTTGGTGATAATGATATTATGGTTTACTAAATCAAAAGCTTTGGTGAAATCTAAAAATACTGCAGTTACTGAGGTTGATCTTTTATCTAAGTTTTTGTGAATGAAGTCCAAAAAATTTATTAGATAATGATTGGTGGATGATGATTTGATATTGCCATATTGACGTAAGTCTAGTTGACGAGATATATCTGAGTAGGTCCATTCGGCAGCAAAACTTTCGCAAACTAAGCTGGGAATTGGGGTAATTGCAATGGGTCTCAATTCATCTAACGATTTGGGGCTGTTCTTTTTGGGTATGGGGGTTATATAGGAACATTTCCAGTCCGTAGGTATGGTGGACTGCTGGAAGGAAGCGTTTATCATGGATGTTAGAGGTACGGATAATTCTGGGGCAAACTCTATATACAAACGTATAGGAATATCTAGAGGTGTATGTATGTTTTTCTGTATGTGTCCTTGTCTATATATGTCCCCCGTATATATATGTATTTTGTATTTCCTCAGGACCAGGCCTATACTAGTGCATTTGTCGCGGCTTCTAGCCGCTTAAATTGTATTTATTGGTTGTGAAACCAGCATAGCTGGATTGCTATAGAATACACCCCTTCTCAAGCCCAGGCCCCGTATAGGCATAATCTGGGTTGGAAGGGTCTATTCCGTGACGATCATCAGAAGTAAATAAAAATTCAAATCTGGCGCTGTACTGATAGTGGAGTCACCTGGTGGTGGCGTGGTGAGGTATTAAGCCCCTCCTCCGCTGAATACCGCTCGGTCACTCCAATGAGAAAGAAAGTGAATGCCTGCCGCATCGGGAGGTGGGTGGGACAGTCAAAGCTGTGCTGGTTTCACAACCAATAAATACAATTTAAGCGACTAGAAGCCGCGACAAATGCACTATTATTGGTATAGTGAAACCAGCACAGCTGGATTGCTATGCATGCGATGCGGTAGGTGGGAGGTGAGGTGGAGGCAATCACGTGCTAGTTAAGAGTGGTTGAGAGCGGAGAGTAGGAAAGGTAACCAAGCCCGGTGAGGTAGAAGCTAAAGCACCTCCCAACACTGGCTAGGTGAGTAGCCGTGGTGGGGGTGTAGTAGCTTATCCCATATTACCCGTAGACCATTCTGTTATAGACCAGAATTGTTACACATAAAGTCTTTATAGGCAGACTCGAGGGTTCGGGTCTAGGAGAGGAGGGGGGAGGTGACCATGCCAACCCCCCCCCCTCCTTTTATTCAAGTCCTCTGAGCTAGGACTATGGCCCTCGCTCAGGTAATGTGATCCCGAGGGGATGAAGGAGGACACCAGGATGCAGACATCCTGTGTAATAACATATCCTGTCACTCATCATAGTAAGGTAATTGTTTGGAGAATGAATACACAAGAATTCCGTAACAATGTAATTTATTTTTCCCGCACCATATGTACACGTATGATAGACATGGGGATGAGTATGAAGCTGTACAAGATGTGGATGAAGTATGGGATGATAGTGACGGGACTTAAGTCGCCCGACCTTTTCTCTTCGGGCGGCCCCTCCCCCCCATGTGTCTCCCGCGGGGACCCTGGGGAATGGAGGGTGGAGTACCCATAGCCACACAGGGGGTAGGGGAGAGCGAGTGGAACAGATACCTCGTCCTGAAGGAGGAAGTGGAAGTCCAACCCCCCAAATCCCTGACCCTCTCCACCGAGTGAGTCCTGAGGAAGGCGAGGGAGGCGGCCACGCCCCTAACGCTGTGAGCCCTCGGGGCGTGTCCGGGATCCCCGTTTTCTATCACTCGGCAGAGAAGGCGAGCGATTGACCTAGGGAAGAGAGGGTTACCGGACCTAGAGTTGTAGAAGAGGTGGTCCGGAGAAGCCCCTCTCGTCGCCTCCACGTATGCTGAAAAGGCGTGGACTGGGCAGAGGGGGTGGAAACTTCCATCCCTCAGGAACGAGGGTACTGCGAGAGGGCCAATTCTGTCGTCAGCCTGCTCGTTCTTAGCTAGAAAAGCAGGAGAGGGGGAGATAGTTAAGGAAGTAAGGTTAGGGCTTACGGAAGAAAAGGCTGTGTGACGGGTCAGGGCTGCCAACTGAGATGCCCTGTACCCTGTAGCTAAGGCGAGCAGGAAGAGAGCTTTCTGGAGGAGGTGACAAACCTCCAGAGGGACCCCCTCGAAGGTCAGGTAGGAAAGGACGCGGTGAAGGGACCAGGAGGACGTCTGGGCCCGGTGAGGTGCGGTCCCCGCCCGAATCCCCATCCTCAGGAGAGAGAGAGGCCTCTCCGAAACCTTAATGTTAAAACCCAGGAGGAGGGGATCAGACAGGGCTGCGTGATGCGCAAGCACCGTCGCCGGGGCCCTGTTGGTGGAATCGGAGAGCCACGTGAGGAATTCCAGGACTGTGTCCTCCGAGATGACCATGGAGGGGTGTCTTCGCAAGAAGTCCTGGAATCTTTTCCAGCACGATTCGTACTGTCGCACCGACGACTGATGATGAGCCCTCAACATCTTGTCCACTGTCTCCTTAGTGAACCTTTTGCTGAGGACTCCCCGTAGAAACTCCAAGCGTGTAGTTTCAGTGACGCTTGGAGTGGTGCAGACAGGGTGCTGGAGAGGCACGCCGATCCCAACTAAAGGGGATGAGGGCACCACCGGGACAATTCTCCGAACCAAGGCTGTGCTGGCCAGAGGGGGGCTATGAGGAGAACCCTCCCCCTGAACGTGCGCAGCTTGAGGATCGCCTTCAAGAGGACTGACGTAGCTGGGGGTGGGAAGAGGTAGAGATGCCCCCACCTGTTCCAGTCCTCTGTGAAGGCGTCCGGGCCTCCCGCCTCTGTTCTGGACGAGAATGTCAGGAACAGAGGAAGTAGGGCCGTGGATGGGGAGGCGAATAGGTCCACCTCCGGTGTCCCGTAGCGAAGGCAGAGAGACTCGAACACAAGGGGACGCAGTTGCCACTCGACTGACGTCCCCATGAACCTGGATAGGGCGTCCGCCCAATCGTTCTCCCGCCCTGGCACGTAGCGGGCCGAGAGGTGAATGCACCTCTTGGCCGCTATTGCAAAAATCTGTTCTGACAGGGACAGGAGAATTTCCGACCGTGCGGTGCCCTGTTTCTGCAGGCACTGCACGGCCGCAACGTTGTCCATATCGAAGCGGACGCCTATCCTGGCAAACTGAGGGTGTCTGTTGAGCCATTCCTTCGCTACCATCAACTCCCGGGCGTTGATGTGCAGTAGCCTTTCCCCTTCCTTCCATCCCCCGCAACGCTGATGTCCCAGGCAAGACTGGTACCCCCAGCCTACGTCCGATGCATCTGTCGCCACCGTGATCCCCGGGGGAGGGAACACCCAGGGGACCCGCTGATGCAGGGCACCGGGACGTAGCCAGGGGCGAAGGAGGCGGTGGAGAGAGGGGGACACTTGCCTGGGAAGGTCCCCGTGTGCGGGGGACAGGTGGAGGTTTACCTCCCGCGTCAGCCTCCTGTGTTTCAATCGTCCAAGGGGCATTGCAGAGGCCGCGAAATTTAGGGACCCGAGCAATGATTCCCACTGGCGGCGAGAGAAAGTACGGGATAAATGCGCCTGGCGGACGTGGCGGAGGGTCCGGCGGGCGTTGTCTGGAGCGAGAGAGAGGGTGGCCGAAAGAGAGTCCCACTCTATTCCTAGCCAACACAGTTTGCGAGTGGGAGTGAGAGAGGACTTGGGGATGTTCAACAGGAACCCCATTTCCTCTAGCACTCTCCTCGCTACCCGGACGTTGTTTGCCACCTGCTCCTTGGAAGGGGCGTGAAGCAACCAATCGTCCAGGTACATGAGGGTGGGGACACCCGCCTCTGCCAGACGGGATGCCACCACCCTCACGAGCTTTGTGAAGACTCGCGGAGCTAGAGAAAGACCGAAAGGGAGCCTGGTAAACTGGAACATCTCGGTCCCCACCTGGAAGGCCAGAAAATGGCGAAACCTGGGGTGGATCGGGACGTGCCAGTAAGCATCCTTGAGATCCAGGGATGCTAACCAGTCTCCCTTCCTTAGAACTGTGCGGACCTGAGCAACCGAAACCATCCTGAAACGTAATGTTTTCACAAATTTGTTTAGCTTGCTCAGGTCCATCACCAATCTCGTTTTTCCCTGGTCCTTTTTGGGGACCGTGAATAAACGAGAAAGAAAGACCCTTCCCGTCGCCCGCTCTACTACCCCTTTTTCCCGCATTTCTAACACATGCGGGACGACCGAAAGTGACACTTTGGTTGAGGCAGGAGGTAGACGTAGTGGCTGTAACGGGAAGAGACAGGTGTCAGTGAGAGTACAGTTAATCCTAGTCCCCGGGGCCCGAGGGACCCGGGGATGGTTGGAGGGTAAATGACGGGAGAGGCAGAGATTTTGACCGCAAGGGAAACTCTGATTTTGACCTAACGGTAACCCAAGGACGGGATTAGGCATAAGTCATATGTCAGAACAGGAGAGATAACAGTTACTCACCGGAACAGTAATCCAGGGCCATGACAGGCCCTGGCGAATTATCCTTGCTGCCCAGCCGTGGGCGGGCCAGGCTGCTGACCACCCTGTGAGGCAGCCCAGAGTTGGACCCTCAAGTGGAGCGGTCCTTCTGGGAGGGGTGGTTGAAGGAGGACTTGGGCTTGGTGTAGGGCTTGGAGCCCTGTCCCCTTCCTCGAAAGGGCTGCTGGCCCCTCTGGGAGGGCCTGTTGTGTGCCTTCGGGGGAGTGGGATACGAGGGCCTCAGTAGTCTGGAGGGCTGGGAGGGCCTTCGGGGCTGGTAGGCTGGTCTGGATGGCTGTGGGGCACGTGGCCTACGGACAAACAGAACGATTTGGAACCAAAGTAGACCCGAAAAATCCTTCCATTTCACCTCCCGTGAAAACTCAGGTAAGAAGAACAACGAGAGGTACTTACTTGGAGGTAGAAGGTTTTGGTAAATTGATTACCGCTGGGAGGGAGGCGAAGATTGTATCTGTTGCCGGTTGATCGTAGAGGGCAGGGGAAAGGGGGGCAGCTCGCACCACTCCCCTCTGTGCCATCTCTGGCGCAGATTTAGCCGCCGCCTGGCGGGCTGCCAGTCTCGCCTCGGCGAAAGCCTTCGCCTCCTCCCACATGTTATGGGTTGCCATCGCCGCCACGCCCTCCATCACGGTGGCCATGGAAGAGAGGGTGTCACTGTCAGGGGTAAACAAGGAAAAAACCGAGCGAACCCGGGAATAAGTACCCGGGAGTAACAGAGAGACCCTCTACCCCGTATCCCTTAAGTAACATGACACACGAGTAAGGTACTCACGCTAGCTGTATACTCGACATCTCGTGGTAGGTGTTGGTGAGGGCGTTGAGGCAGTCCCTGATAAGCGCAACGGCTGCCCCCGTGGAGATGGTGTGGGCCAACTCCAAGCGGGCAGCAGACTCCGCCTGTCGTAACTTGCCATCGGGCTCCTTCAGCTGATAGGGGACCGGGGGCTCCTTCTCCGTCTTCCACAGGCATGAGGGAGGATGACGGGGAAAGACGGAGGAGGGGGCTTCCTGGGCGCGCTGTGCCTCTGGTGGTCCAGGGACTTAAGGAGAAGGGCTGGGATGTCCAGGTCCCCTTCGCCCTTATCCCCTGGGAAGTACGCGTCCGGGGAAAGGAGGACCGCCGTGTTCCCGTGGGAGCGGTCAATCCTCCAAGCCTCGGACAAGTGTAACTGGCTGTACTCCACCAGAAAACCCATCGCGTCCAGGGTAGCCGCAGAGGACACTCTCGATGAAGTGGGTACGGGCGCTCAGATAGGACGGACCTTGTAGAAGGGAATAGCGTCGCCCTTCTCATCCTACCCCCACTTCACCAGGACGTCATCCCTCCGGGTCCACACGTCTGGTTGAGCCGTGTCCGGAGACCAAGCCACCAGTCTGCCCTCCTCCGAAGAGTGGGTCCAGGCAGGAGGGAGAAGAGTCCAAGAGTAAGGAAGGTATCCGTCGCCCGCAGGAGGGGGTGACGGGGAAGGAGGTGAGGAGGTAACCAACCCCTCAGCTACGTCTCCCGACGGAGACTCGAGTCCCGGGGAAACGGGAGGAACGATAATGACTCCCATATCCCCGGGAGGACTCGTGCCCTCGACGGGAGCAGAAGCGGGAGGAGGGGGAAGGGTGGGAAAAGGAGCGGGTTCCGGAGCGACAGCCGGAGGCTGCGCGGTGGAGACCCCAGGAAAAGCGTGAGGAATAGGGGTGTGGAAGATCTTCACTATCTTCCTCAATGAGGGGCTGTCCCCCCCACGCTTACCCTTGCGGGATTTGCGGGCGGGCGAAGGAGAGCTCCCCAACGACGAAGAAGAGGAAGAAGAAGACGACGAAGATGAGGAGGAAGGAGAACGGCGACGAGCCCGGGACTTCCTGGAGTGGCGGGACCTTTTAGCCGAACTCTTGCGTCCCCTAGAGAGACCTGAGGAGCCAGCTCTAGCAGGAGGCGAAGCTGGAGGTTCCCTGCTGGGCCCTTGTACCGGTGAGGTAGTCGGGGGAACCAGCGCGACAGACTCACTCGTTTCCCGGGGGGCGAAGCCCCGAGAAGGAGTCGTAGTACCGTCTAGGGAAGGAGGCTCAATCTCTCGGGCCTCAGGAGGTTCTAGCCCCTGAGACTCCAAGAGACAGGAAGAAGGGTAACGGGTCCTGAACAAACCCAGGTCCGCTCCCAAAATCGGGTCCACCCACGCCAAAGAAGAACTGTCTCGTTTGTGGGCCATTCTCCTAGCCCTTGTCCACGCCATACGAAGAGAAGCAATGGCGGGGAGCTTGGAGCGGGCAGAAGGGGAGGAAACCCGACACAACTCAGCCCAGGGGCGGCACACACCACTCGCCAAAGGGTCGTAACCCAAGGGAGTGAAGCAGGGTGCGTGAGGCGAACAGTGCAGGTGTCCGTCAGGAGAGACCCGCACGGTACACCCCGAAGCAGCACAAAGGGCACGAGTAGGCTGAGGAAGAAAAGAATACACAAACATGGGTTAACATGTGCAAACACTGGAACAAAGAAGACACGGAAACCCCCCCCCCCCCGCCCCCGACAAGGAGAAGTAGCGCGGGACACACCCGCTGAACCCGGGGACCAGGACACGACCCCCCCCGACCAGGGAAAAACCCCATAAAACCATAAAACAGCCTGCCACATGGAGCGGGTAAAAGAGACTCCCCCCCGGACAGAAGGATCCTGAAGGAGGGGGAGAGGAGGGGACCCGGTAGCCTGAGAAGGAACACCCCAGGCTAAAAATACTGGAAAAACACCAAAAATTACTAAAAAACCCCGCACGGGGGAGGAAGAGAGAACCAGGGCACAATTCTCACTCCCCCCTACCGGGAGGGGACACATAATAATCGGGGAAGGCAAGAGGAAGGGCTGCAAAGACCCCACACGCCACCACGTGGGGAGGTGAAGGCCCCACGTGGCGATGCTAACCTCGCTAAAAAAAAAAAAAACAGAAACCCCGATAAAACACACACGATGAATGTACTAGTGGCAGGAGGAAAGGTGAAAGGGGGGAATGAAGGAGAAAAACTCCGAAAAAGGAGGCCCAAGAGCCCCCTTCGCTAGGGAAGAGAGAACTCAGTCCTAAAGAAGAATAAACCCCCACAAACACACCTAAAACCTCCTAGAATACACACACACACTATACATCTGCAAAGCAGGCCAGCCACTAGAACACAAAAGAAACAATAGCAGGAACACGAGACACAATACCATAGCGTAGCAGCGAGGAGCGAGGATGTTGACTGGGACGTGTTCCGCGACAGAGTGACCGAGCGGTATTCAGCGTAGGCGCTTAATACCTCACCACGCCACCACCAGGTGGCTCCACTATCAGTACAGCGCCAGATTTGAATTTTTATTTACTTCTGATGATCGTCACGGAATAGACCCTTCCAACCCAGATTATGCCTATACGGGGCCTGGGCTTGAGAAGGGGCGTATTCTATAGCAATCCAGCTGTGCTGGTTTCACTATACCAATAATCCTCTTTTTTTCTTTTGTATGTGCCCAAATAAAGTTGTTGTTTTTTCCTTCTATTGGGGAAGGGGGGGTACTGTAGTGAGCTGAGCACACACTTCTCCTCTCACTCGGCACTCGTCGGCTCTCCCCGGCCACATGACCAGGGCGCTCTGAGACCTTATCAGGGGCCTCTCAGCCTCACAGTGCCAAGGGGGGTGCTGACGGTGTAATGGTTACCACACTCGTCTCGCAAGCGAGAAATCCCGGGTTCGATTTCCGAGTCAGTGGAATTGTTGAAGAATTTTCCCAGCCCCCTATGTCCCTTTTCACTTAGCAGTAAGTAGGTACCCGGCTTTAAGAGCAAGGATAGCAACCTTGTAGACTGGGGGAAGATATGTTGATGTAACAAGACTGACTTCCTTAATGACCAACACCATGAGTCGAGAGGCATAAAGCCCTAAATCTTCACAGCACCCACTCTGCCTCCAGCTCTAACCAGGCCAGCTAGTTCTCTTCCTGTCCAGCTGCCTGCTCCGCTCCTGCTACGCCCGCTCCCCACTACAGTGACTCACCTGCAGCACGGCTCCGCCTGCCAGCTCTACCTCGTGTGTGCTCACCCGCTACCACGTGCCCCTTCTCTACCCTTACTGGTCCTGGAGTATTCATTGCTTGTACTACACTACTATTCCACACCCTGTAACTACCAATAAACTAGTGTACCGTGTAACCTGTGGGTTTGAGCACCCCATGCAACTAGTAACGGCACTTCATGTTATACCTGTTTAAACACCTAGCTGGTAAAGTTAGTCCCATGATCTGTCTGTATTTGTTTGGGAATAACTTTAGATGTAAACTTATGCAACAAGGGTTTGATTATCGCTTTAGCAGTGATACTCTTCAGAGGGAATGCCTCCGGATACTACGTTGTCGTATCCATCACTGTTAGTAAATATTAATGTCCCTTCTGTGTCTTGGGAAAGGGTCCTACACAATACAGGATGATTCGTTCAAAGGGTTCATCAAGCACGGGGATGGAATACAAGGGGGCAAGAGGTATAGGTTGATTAACTCCACCAACCAGTTGGCAAACATGACAGGTTTCAAGAAATGTTTCACATCCTTCTTAATTTTTGGCCAGAAAATGAGACCCAAGATTTATAGTAAGTTTTACGGAACCCAAGATGTCCACTTTAATCGTCATGAGCTAGCTTTAATACATGTGAGTGTACTGAACTAGGTAACATAATCTGATGTGTTTCTGACCAAGAATAGTTGGCTGATAGAGTTGGAGGCCGGTATGCACTCATGAGTACACCTTAATCATATTAGAAGGCAGGTAGGATGTCTACATCCTTCTTGTCTAGAGCAGCATGTCGCCCTGCAGCTAAAGAAAGGTCAGTTTCCTGTGCCTGTATCAAATCTACTTTAGAGATAATATCAAAAGGAGGCATGGAAAGTGACGGAGACTGACATTGATTCTGAGAGGCTTGTTGGACCTGAGAACGAGTCAACACTCAAGAGGGAAAAACATCAGAAGGTTCAGAAGGGAATACAGGTAAAGACTTTTCTACAGTTAGAACATTAGGTACCACAAGTTTACCTGCTATGTCATTACCAAGCAATAAATTAATTCCTTCAACAGAGAGGTTTCCTTCCTGTACTGCCACTTTGACACACGAGGCGACAAGAGAACACTTAAGATAAATTCGGGCCACGGGGTATGAAGTCTGAGAGGTGAGACTGGAAATTAGTATACAGTATACCTTATCTCCAGTAAAGTTATCTTCTAGATGAGGAAGAACATTACTTAGCAGTATGGACTGAGAAGCCACCGTGTCTCGAAAGACCTTAATAGGATAGGTCTGACCCTCCTTTGTCAAAGCCACGTCACCATTAAAAATAAAGTCATCAAACAACTGTTTTGACTGGACACCACTACTATTAGAAGCTACAGGATTTGATGAGGTAGAGGAACCTGATGCAGTAGAGATGAAACTTTTCCTACTACTTGTACATTTGGGGTGTTTACAAAAAGTAATAGTATGGCCTGGCTTCCTACAGTATGCACATGTTAATTAGCTAGTAGTGAACCCGCTACCCCTCAGCTTATCCTTAGCATCTTTGTACTTGAAATAATCAGAGGAACTTTTTACAGAAAGAGTGAGGTCTCCCTCACGCCTCGACCTGATCTGGAGCCTCAAAGCCTGAGCATCTGCTTGTTCCGCCACCCTCAATAGTTCCATCTTGCCCCTCTCCTCTATGTATTTCACAATAGGTAAGGGCGCTTTTCTTTTAAATTCCTCTAGGACAATGAGATTAATAAGTTCTGAATAGATGGTGACCGAGAGAGCATTTAGTCATTTCTTAAAATATTTTTTGCTTATCACATGCAAATTCCACATGTGTTTGATGCTTATTTTTGATCAGTTTCCTGAATTTATCTCTAAGTCTCTGAGGTTACCACAAGGGCATACAGAATCTGTTGCTGGACAAACTCATAGTCGTTGGGTCTATCTTGGTAAATGTAATTACGACCTGTCTGTTTAGGGGCAATCAGCAACATCCTTAGGCCACTCGTTTTTAGTTGCTAATCAATCGAAAAGGCTAAATGAACCCTCAATATCACCTTCATCAAAAGCAGGTATCATTACAGTTACACTAGACATGTTAAAGGACAGTTCCTTTTCCTCCACTCTGCTTCCTTCTCTACCTTGTTCTCTACCCACTGCCAACTTTTCCCTTTCGAGTTCTAGTTTTTCTCTTTCAAGTTAAATTTTCTCCCATTCGAGCTGGTATTACATCTCTACCCGGAGCTTTTCAACTTCTACCGGGGTAACCTGAGAAACTTCAGGTTTGTTATTACTCTTACCACCTGGTGTTTTAGCAGACTGAGTTGGAGGGATAGTGGCAAGGTTAAAAGGGACTTATTCCTCATCTTCAGTGTCGGGTAGAGCAGGGGTGTCCACAATTCCCTGCTTCACTAAATATTTTACAACAACATTCTTAATTACCGACTTAGTGAGTTTACTTGGATGATCAGGTAAAGGGATCTGACAATTTTAATCCACTCTTTCTTACTAAACATATCTAAGTGTTCAGGGAGTTTTTTTTTTTTTTTAATTCCTTGCGCTATGGCATCAATCAATAGGCAGACAACACACACACACATCACGAAAACATAACAGAATGGAGCACAAAAATACAGACAAATATTTATATTATGACCAACTTAAATCCACCAAATATAGGGTCGAGACGTGAAGCACGACGCAGCTGCCCCTCAACATATGAAATAAAGACTTGGTGAGCATGGACGTGTTGAGTCCCAAGCTGGCAGGTGTCAAATGCCAGGGAAAGGAACTATTACTAGTACTACTGCTACTACTACACCAATATTTCCAAATTACAACACCACTATTGATAACATTAACATTAAAACATAATGCCTGGTAACATTATATACTTATGCGCCTACATATTCATATGACAAAGCATGTGCCTGTGATATATATTTGAATTGGTAATCCATTATAATGCAAAAAATCAGCAGAAGGTGTGAAATAACCCGTGGCAAAACATCATATTGATTCAACCTTTAATTCCAGAGTTCTTCCCGAAAAGCAGTGGGACACGGCCCCTGATAGGGATAGTCGTTCAGTTTGAAAAGCTAAAATGCTTCGTCTGTCATCTTTTTTTTTTTTTTGTAAGTCACTGTATTCGTAGTCTTATCGGAGGTTGTAGAAAAACAACAGAAAAAGTTTTTGCTAATGGAGTTATAGAATATCTCACTCTTCATGTAATTATCACGGTTGTTTGTCCAGATATGATCAATAATTGTTGCTGAGTTTTTGGTAACCCGTGTTACCCTAGTAATTGTGGAGAAGAATAAGTGACTATAGAAAAGATTTACTAATAATTGAAATTTTTTTGTCATTGTCATTCAGAGTATTAATATTAAAGTCACCCATAATATGGACCGGTATCTTTGAAGCTTATAGTAGAGGTAATACAGTCCGTAACAGTGGCAAACAAATTTTCAAGGTTAGAATTTGGTGGTCGGTAAATTACATATTACATATTTTTTGGGCTGAGTCACCTTGGGTATTATTATTGCAATACAGATTTTATCCATCAATATCATAAACATTACATATTGCATCATTGAGACATGTTTCACAAAAAACCTAAAGCATCAAAGTACATGTTAGTTGCCTTTATACATTGCTCAACATAACTATCTAAGTGAAGTGGTATATTATCGATGTTAAAAGCAATGAAATTAAGAGAAGGTTTATCATTAAGTACTTCTTGATTGTCACGGAAGAGATAGTTGCAATATACTTCGTTAAAGTCGAGCTCGATAGAGAGAATATTCGGTATATTTTCATAATACTTAAGAGGCTCGAACGTCAAGTTATCAATTTCATGGAGTGGAAAATTATGTTCAACATTGTCACTAAATATGGAAACCAAATGAAGCAAATGGAAAAGGGTTCTGATCCATAGTACACATATGTTTATAAATTTAGCTGGGTGGTGTGTACCTTTTTCTACCAGAAAGAAGCTTACTTATACCTTTGCCGTGTATTCCAAGCAGCTGACTTGGTTTGATATTGAGGAGTCGTCCGTTGTCCCTCAGGTGTGCCAGCCGAGAGTCTCACCCCAACCTTCCTGGAGTGAAGACGTGTTCCTGGCGCTCTGCCTGTGTTGTTGTTTGTGTTGTTGTTTGTCTTGTTTCAACGTTCTTGTTTGTGTGTTGTTGTGTCTGTGGTGTTATAGGGGTTGTTTATATTTTCTATCTCGTTTTTTTTGTGGTTTTGCTGTTTGTGGTATTGTTGTTTGTGGTTTATTTGTTTTATTGTGGTTCTGTGTGTGTATGTTCGTGTGTTCGTGTGTGTTCAGTTGTTCGCTTCCCATCTAGGCCTTGCCTGGCCTGATGGAGAGCGCGGATTCGGATGTGGCTTCCTGCCTGGAGGCCCACTTGGCCATGTCGGAGGAGGATGAGTCTCCTATCGAGGATCACTGGCCTGAGCTGCCTTCTAGCAACCCTCCCCCCCTCTCCTCGGTCACTCCGCAGCTCAGGTTGCAGCCTTCCACCTCCTCAACCTCTACCAAGCGACCCGTTGATGCCTCGTCCGACTCCTTGCAGGATTCCGATGGTGTGGACTGTTTGCCTCCGGCTTCCAAGACTGCCAAGGGTGCTTCAGCTGTGCATGACGTACCTTCTCTGCCTCAGCGTGGTGTTTCTTCCTTGTATACCAACTTCTTGCCTTCGTCCAACCTTCCTGCTTTTGCCCCAAGAAATGCCTATGTCAAGCTCTCCTTCTCTGGGAACCCATCTACGGACACAAAGTTGCGTTGGTTGTCTGATGTCAACAGGGCCTTCCAGCTGCAGCGTGAACTGGCTGAAGTGAAGATGGCTGCTGTCACCTCCCGGTTTGTCTACATCTCTAGGAAGCGTCAGGATATCATTGATAGAGTGAAGGCTGGTGAATTTTTGTCTCTGCCTCTCATTCTTGAAGACTCACCCGAGAGACCTCGTAAGTTCCCCAGCTACATCCTTACCTGTTTTCCTATTGATGTTGACCCGAAACTTGCTAAGGGATACCCTGGTGTGTACTTTGCCCGTCGTTTTTTCCAAGATGGTTCCCCCATTAGCCGTATTGTTGTTGTCTGGAGTCAACCTTATCCACCTCCAAATGAGATTTCCTTTGATTTCCTCCCTTGTCTTCCACCGTGTGAGGTGAGGAAACTTCATAATGACCAGCCTTGGTGCTACAGGTGCTGGGGTGCGGGGCATATCTCCCGGTACTGTTCTGCCAGGCCGAAGTGTGCATGGTGTGCTGCCGACCATGATTCCAAGACGTGTCCTGTCAGGGGCGAACCATCACGTCCTGCTGCCTCCACCTCTGAGCCTTCACCTCCTGAGGATACGTCTCGATGGAAGTGTCCACGATGCCTTCAGCCAGGGGTTAACGTGTGGCATGGATGTACTCGACGTCAGGTCCAGGCTCGTGTCACTACTATTGCACCGCCTCCACCACCGCCACCACCACCACCTCCCCAGTCTGCTCTTCCTACCAGCCCTGCCTCACCTCCAGAACTGGCCCTCCGCAAGTCTGTTGCTACCCTCATGGCACGATGTACGGCTCTCGAAAACCGCTTTTCTGCCCTTGAAACCAGGATTGATGGTCTAGTTGCCGCACAGGCTGCCAATGACTCCAAACTCTCCACCTTGGTCGAGGCTCAGCAGGCCATCATCTCAACTGTCACTACCCTTACCGAAAAGATGGATACTGTTGCATCTCGCCTTGAAAAGCTTTTCGAGTCAGTCCCTTCTCCTGGTCCATCTTCTTCTCCAGATCGCTCATCTGCCCCCACTCACCGGACTTCTACCTCCAAATACAGAGTTCGCTAGTGATTGCCGGCTGGATGTCATCTCTTGGAATATATGTGGTATCACCAGTTATGCTAAGCTCACTCAACTCAAGGCCTATGTTTTTCGTCATCATCCCAGTGTTATTTTTCTCCAGGAAGCATTTCCAGGATGGCCGCTCGCTGCCGGGCAAGCTCCTCCTCTTTCAGGTTATGTGCCATATGTTCATCTGGTAAGGAATGGTCTCCTGACTTACATACATAGCTCCTTGCCACATCGCCTGCTCCGTACCTCCACTGATCCTGACATGACCTTTCAGCTATTTGAGGTTCTACCTGGGAATGGAGTACTACAACTATGTAATGTCTATTCTGCCCCAGCTAAACTCACTCTTGAGGCTCTTCCTTCTCTAACAGTGTGTTATGGTTTATATGGGAGATTTTAATGCTCGGCATTCTGATTTGGGTGATAGTTCTGGCTCGATTAATCATAATGGTGTTCGTCTCCTTTCATACATCTGCAAGCATCATCTGATACGCTGGGACACTGGCGGTGCCACTCATTGTCGGGGAGGTACTCTGGATTACATCCTCTTGTCTGGCCTGATAGCATCTCAGGTCCAGTGCTTCTCTGTGCCAGACTTATTCTCTGATCACATTGCTCTTCGGTTTCATTATTCTCTAACTGCTGGGTCAAGTGCTTCAGCCACTCGTTTGCGTATTGCTGTGCCCCCTAAATATTGCCCAACTTACATCTTATTCATGGCCCATGTATTCCCTACATTTGACATATCATCAGCTGAACAGTTGTACTCTGATCTTGTATCTGCTACTCATGACTTTTATAGGCTATACGTCTCCCGGCCACACCTCCAGCATCGCCATACTGCCCACTCCTGGACGCTGGATGCACGTATACAGGAGGCAAAGGAGGAGGCTGAACGTGATGGCCTATTGTTTCAAGCCAACCCAACCCCTGACCTACTCCATCGTTACCAGATGTCTAGGGACGCTTTAGTTGCCCTGCAGGAGTGTGCTCACACTGAGTCTTGGCAGCGGTTCACGGACAGCATCAACCAGCAAACAAGTGTGGCTTCTATGTGGCACCTCATCCGTCGGGTTGTTAAAAAGACACCGGCCACTGCTCGTCATCACACTCCCGCCGACTATGCCCAACAACTTGTCGATGCCTGGTCAGAACAATCTACCTCAGCCAGTCTACCCATCCACATACAAGATGTACTCACTTCCCGTGCTGCTGTCCATCAGCTACGTCTAATGTCTGCTCTGTGTTCAAGATGATGACGATGATGCAGAGGAGATAACTGAGGAGGAGTTGCGACGTGCTCTCTCTCGGGCTAGAGCTTCTTCCCCTGGTGATGATGGTATTACTTATGCTGTGCTGCGCCTACTTCAACAAGTTCCTGGGAACCCTCTACTTCTACTGTACAATCTTTGTCTTCGTGATGGTTGTGTACCACGAGCCTGGACCAGCAGCACAATAATACCCATCCCTAAGCCCGGCACTGCGAAGTTCAGGCCTATTTCCCTGACTTCCTGTTTTTGTAAAGTTATGGAGAGAATCTTACTCAATCGTCTCATGTACAGACTGCAAGATCGCCTTTCTCCATGGCTGTTTGGTTTCCTTCCCCAGCGGAGCACACACCACTGCCTAGTCGACCTGTACACTCGCCTTAACAGGGACAGTGTGGTGGCCTTCATTGACCTTCGAAGTGCCTTCGATGTTGCTAATAGAGACGTCATTTTGGATCAACTGGTTGACTTTGGGATAAAGGGTAATCTATTACGGTGGATTCGGGGCTACCTGAGTAACTACCTGAGTGGTGCTCTCAGTCCTTTGCGCAGTTTTCATCTTGGTACGCCTCAAGGGGGTGTTCTCAGCCCATTGTTATTTAATATTCTGATGCATCGGCTGCTCACTTCTCTCCCTGATATACCTGGAACTACAATTACGTGCTATGCTGATGATATCTGTGTTCATTCTACCTCACCAAGGGATCTCCAGCAGTTTCTTGACTCCTTTTCTGTGTCCTCCTCTCACTGTGGCATTATTGTCTCCCCAGATAAGAGCAGAATATTCACCTGCCGCCTTCCTCAAGCTCGGCCAGTGTTCACCATTGGAGGGACTGTCATTCCCATGTGTTCCCAGTATCGCTATCTGGGCGCACCAGTCAATACTTGGCCAATTGTCCCTGCCAAACCTCAAGACCATCCCATTGTCCAGGACTTGTTGGGTCGTCTCCAGCGCCGACTTACGCCACTTCAATGGTTCACTAACAACTCCTCGTGGATCTCCATCCCAGTAGCCAGGACTATCTATATTGCTTTTATCCGTTCAGCTGTTGATTACCTCTCCCCTGCTCTGATTCAACTTCCCAGGGCTACTCTTGAAACTTTAGAAAAATTTCAGAATAGAGCAATGAGAATAATTCTCGGTTGTCCAATGTCGACCAGGATAGTGAACATGCAGCGTGAGTTGCGTCTTCCCCCGTTACTGGAGAGAATTTATTCTAATGTTACTTGCTTCACTGTCAAGTGCCTCCATTTCCCACATCTTTCACCCTATTACTCTCAGTTAGTCAGGACTTCTCTTAGACCAAACTACCCGGTCCCTCCCATACTGCCTGCTGGACGTACTCTTATAAGGTCTGTTTCCTCTATGCTCCGTAGTCTTAATATAGATATAATGGTGGCCGACGTCCCCCCAGGACCCCCTCCGTGGATGCTACCAACACCTGATGTGAGCTTCACACCTACTTCCAAGTCGGAACTGCCATTTCTACAGTGGCAGTTGGCTCTGGAACACATAGAAACAGTGACGTCCTCCATCACAGATCCATACTGCCTCTACACTGATGGCTCATTGCAAGTGGATGGTGCAGCAGGTTGTGCCGTTTTCTCACCTGACATGGAGTCACCTCCAGGGGGCTGGGTTGGCCGTCATCTCTGTAACCACTCTAGCTCAACATTGTGTGAACTGTATGCCATTCTGGATGCTGTTAGTCTTGTTTGTCAACGTGGAGTGAATGCTGCCATTTTTTGTGACTCCAGACCTGCCCTTCATTCTCTACTGTTGTTCAGCAGATTTTATCGTTTTTGTCCTTATTGCGTCATCGTAACTTGACTGTCAAATTTTTATGGGTGCCATCCCATGTAGGTTTACGTCACAATGGTACAGTTGACAGACTCGCAAAGGAAGCCTGCCATCTGCATCCTCATGGTGTTGGACATCCTCTCTCTCTGATATGTTACCTCTCTAAAGTCCGCTCCGCCGCTCTCCTCCCTGTACGGCGACGCAGGGATGCAGAGAGGCCCTTCAGCATCTCCATCACACCTTATGAGTCTGTCTGCCGTCACAAATATTCCTACCGTCGTCGAGGCCTCATGGTTCGGAGGCACAATGTAGTCTCTGCTCGTTTGAGACTTGGCTACCGTCCACCGTAGCAGGTTGCTGGGATGCAGGGTGAGCCTCCCTTCACTGAGTGTCGCTTGTGTCGAGCGCCTCGTGCTAACACTGTAGAGCACTATTGCCTGGCCTGCCCCACTGTCCGACACTTGCTGCCCCAGGGCCTGCCACTTGATGTGGTTTGTCGACACCTGCTGAACCACCAGGTTCTGGAGGAACTTCTGGTACACCACCCTCGTTTTGGTGGATTTAAATAGGTCATAATGTAAATATTTGTCTGTATGCTTGTGCTCCATTCTGTTATGTTTTTGTGATGTGTGTGTGTGGTGTGTGTGTGTGTGTGCGTGTGTATGTGTGGTTGTAGTCATTGTATTAACATGGGTCCCGCCTACCAGTATGTATTGTTGCCTGCCTGTTGACTGACGCTACGGCGCAATTAATTAAAAAAAAAAAAAAAAAAAAAAAAAAAGTGTGCCAGCCATGGCAGCCGCCGGTCCCTCACGGCTTGTACTGGTCAGGTTCTGGCTACCAACTGAAGCACTAGTGGCGGCCAAGGCGGGGGCAGCAGTGCCATTCCCGGTGACGTCAGACATTGTTTCTCTGGTATTTCTGGTTGTTGTTGTTGTTGTTGGTTCAGGTTCGGCGGTAGTTTTGTTGGTGTGTCTTTCTTTTATAATTAACTTCGTATGGCGAAAATATGCAATTTTACCTTCACTCTTGGCTAGCCTTAAACGAGGAAGTTTTGCCTTCTTTATATCCTGCGATGCGGAGCACAAGTCTTCATTAATGTAAATCTGTGTTCCCTGTAGCTTAGAAAGATTTCGGATGACTGCCTCTCTATATCAAAACCTGTTGAAGGTGTCAGTGATGGGGTACTTTCCGTTCTGATGGTGGTAGTGTTGTCCCACACGATAAACACACTCTGATGAGGGTGTCAATGATACTTACCGTTTTGATGGTGGTAGTGTTGTCCTACACGATAAACAAGCTCTTGCTGGATGTTTGATAGTTGTAGTTTTTCTTCTAATATGCGATTTACTTTCTTGGCTGATTGTTCCCAGGTCTCGTTAGGTTCCTCGTCAGTTCCCACAAATTGTAGATTATTACGTTTGTTGTAATCATCCAGGTAGCCACAGCAATATTTAATAAGTGCAGCAATAGAATTGGAACCCACCTGCAGGTCTTCAGATAGTGTCTTGATCAGTTGTTTGTTGCCCTCGTCCTCTAGCTTCAGCTGTTTCACTTGTTGTTTCAGGGTGTCAATTTCACCTTGAGAAAATTCCAGGCTAGTTCTCAAGTCATGTACACTCGTGTTACATAATTTCTGACCAGAGTGTGAGGAGCAAAAAGCTTCGAATCGCCTGGTATTGTTCATTTCTTCACTCAGTGCACATATAAAGACTGAATTCGAATGCAGAGTATGTGTGTGTGTGTGGTGCTTGCTGTTCGACTCTGGTCTGTAATTATGTATAATGAGTGTACTGTATAGTCGAGCACCACAATCACTAGCCCACCTGAGTCGAGTTTTGAACTATGCTGTTTCTGGACGACAGTAGACTCAAAGCTTCCTTTGGTTCGAAATGTGTGTGGCCTCATGATGGTTTAGGTGGGCTGTCGTCCAGAAACCGCCTGCTTCTAATCTCGGGCTTCTTTTATTGTCTGTCTGTCAGTGGTCGAGAGTGGACGTGTGTCGCTCGCTCCTCCTCCGGAAATATGACGACGCCCCAGCCAAATGAGAATGAACACCGCTGCACATCATTTTTAACAAATCCCACTGTAGAATTTCTGGACCTAAACTACACCAAGACACAACTTCAGAAACAGTGCCGCGATTTAGTAATAACAAATGTTTGGGTGAAAAAAAGATAAACTAATAGAAAAAATAATGAAGCAATATTAAAACACAGACTCGACCAGTGCCACACCTACGGAAATAATCAGTGATCACCCAGGAGATGATGTGTCTCCTAAAAGTAACAATTACGATTTTAATAGTGATTTGAAAATAGTAAATGAACAAATGAAGAAAATTAGTGATATTTTACAACAGTTAAGTGAGCGTGTAACAGCACTGGAATTATCTACTACGCCACATGAGGCAGCACCGACCCTCACCCCAGACCAGCCAAACACCGTGCATGTCCAGATGGAAGACTTACTCACAAGACTTAAGAAACTGGAAGAAAAATCAAGCACCACAACCGATACATCGCTAAACAAGACCAACACAACTAAACAGGTATTATTTCTTGGTGATGTAAATCTTAAATACATTAGTGTCCAATCTTCAAAAACAGTGTGCCATTAGAACCTTACACGAGGCAAATATAGACCTCCTGAAGTGTTGGGTGAAAGAAAAACTATCATGGTCTCCACAACAGTGCATAATATATGGCGGTCTATTCGATGTGATGAAAAATAGAGCCCCATCAGATGTAATAGACAATCTGAGTGCACTAGTAAGTGAACTTAAAAGCAAAAATGAAAATATGGACATATGTGTTTCCCAAATTTCACCGAGCATACAATCCGACACACTTCTTGCAAAAATAAATGAATTAAATGATAATATTCAGAAGTGGGCTGGTGACAATGGCATCACCACCATTAACCCTAACCTCTCCTTCCGACTTGGGACAGGAGAAATACATGAGGAGTGCTTTGATGCACATGGGTAACACCAAGGCTCACTGTTGTCAAAGACTGGGGTTGTGAGGTTACTAAAGGCCATATCTACACAATACCCAGCCTTCAATGACTGTATAAACTGGGACCAAATTAAGAACAATTCAAGCAGTGTATCAAATATTAGTCAACCACGTACAGACAACCCCAGAAGCACACCCGACACTTCTCCCATCATCGACCCCCCAACGAGGGTCTCTGACCATGGCGGGTGGCGTCAGGTGGACAGTAAACGATGACCTCACCTGACTCGAAGGGATAATCTGCGTGACCACAGGACAAACCCTCCCCCCACCGCTGAACCCCATATACACTGGGGGCATGAAGCCGGAAACAACAGACCTCACCCGACCAGCGTTAATCCCCGGGCAGCCAGGACACTCCCTCCTTCATCCCTGCCCCCCTCTCACCACTCCTACAGGAGCAGGTGGGAAGTACTGGAGGAACGTGATGCCTCACCACACAGATCATCACCACTCAGGGCACAGGCACACGAGGGGAGTCGCAGGAGAAGGCACGATCAAGAAGTACCACACTAGTATCCTCCCCGCCACCGACACGTAAGGCCCCTATATGGTTGTTATAATTGTGGAGAGTTTAACCACCACCAATCTAACTGTCGTTATGATCACAAAATTCAATGTAACAACTGTAATCAATTTGGTCATAAGAATAAGCTTTGTAACTCTTATAGCGTATAGGGGTGTGGCAAAGACGACCAAGCCGACTGTATACCAAATTCAATATCAAAGGACTCACTCACTATTGAACATGTTAATGCACGATCATTGCAAGCAAATTTTGATGAAGTCAAGATTTTAATAAGCGAAAGAAATATAGATGTTCTATGCATCAGTGAGGCTTGGCTTTCTTCCCACACCCCTGATGCTTATGTAACTATTCCTAACTATGCTCTATACAGATATGATAACGATCGCGGGTCAGGAGTATGTGTGTATGTTAAAGATTCTCTAACCTCAATACAAATTGATACTAATATCACACAAAACACAGGTGTAGACGATATATGGCTTAAAATACAGTTTAGAAAGTTACCCTCAATAATAATAGGGTGTATGTATAGATATCCCAAGGATCTTTTGACTACATAGTTGATGTAGTTGACTTAAATGACGATCTCCTCCAAAATAATAGTAAATTATCCTGCATCATTAAGAATAACAGATTAACACAAATTATAAATAAACCAACTCGCATAACCCCCACCTCTGCCACTCTACTTGATATTATTATAACTAATAAACCTGACCTAGTCCTTAACTCTGACATAACACCTACTCCTGTCGCGGACCATGAACTTATAACCGCCACTATAAATGTAAGTAAACCTAACTTTTTAGCACCAACAAAAACTTTCCGTGATATGAGCCTATACGACAAAGACATTTTATGCACGGAGTTACTCAATGAAGTAGATAATCTTAACCAAATACTACACACAGATAACGTTAACGAGCAAGTTGATATATTAACATCAATTATAACAAAAAGTCTTGATCATTGTGCTCCAATTGTAACAAAAGAAATTCGGCGAACTCCAGCACCCTGGATTACCGACGATATCCGAGAAATTGTGAAATATAGAAACAAAGCCCAGAATGATTTAATATCAGACCGCTTAAACCCTTTACTACAGAACCAATTTAAAGATTTAAATAAACGAGTAAAAAAACTATTACGTACAGCAAAAAATAGATATTACCACCATCAATTATTAAATTCTAAAAATAATATTGCCTCAACATGGAAAATTATAAAAGACATAATTCCTTCCAACAGAATTAAATCTAATATGGGTATAACAGAAGATGTGCAAAATAAAGCTGAGGATTTTAATGCCTTCTTTGCAAACGTTGGAGAAAGTACATATAACAATACGCAGCATTCACTGGTGAACCACCAACATAATGATGAAACTGAGTGGGAGATAAACAACTCAGACTCGCTCTTCCGGCCCCAACCAGTCGACACTAACAACATTATTTTAACTATCAAACATCTCCATGAATCTAAATCCTTTGGCTCGGATAACATTTCAATTCGTTTTATTAAAGATTCTCTATACGTTATTGCTGTGTATTTAACATGTATTATAAACACCTCAATCACCACAGGTGTCTTCCCTACACCATGGAAGCATGCCATTGTTACCCCTCTATATAAATGTGGAGACAAAAGTGATACCAGTAATTTCCGTCCAATATCTTTGCTCCCTGTCTTCTCTAAAATTCATGAAAAAATCATATCAATACAGCTATCAACATTCCTAGAATCAAATAAACTTCTATCTAACAACCAACATGGCTTTCGACCAAAATTATCCACTGAAACAGCGCTCACTGCAATTACGAACAAAATATATAATAATATGGACAATAAAAAAATATCTCTACTAACTCTCTGTGACCTCTCAAAAGCTTAAACTACGGTGTCCCCCAAGGCTCAATTTTAGGTCCAATTCTATTTAATATTTTTGTAAATGATATGGCAGACAATATTAATGATTGCTTTCTAGTGCAATACGCTGACGACACCCAATTTCTCCATAGTAACACAGTTAATGAGATAAATAATCTGATATCTAAAATAACAAATAACATTACTATACAACTCCATGATAGCATTATCCAACCCTCCATACATGTTAAAAACCTTGGGGTATATATAGATAGATTTATGATTTTTGATAAACATTTTAATGAGGTTAACAAGAAGGTAATGAGTACACTTATGTATTTAAGCAGAATAAAGGATCACTTTGATAAAGGGACACGTAAAATTGTTGTACAATCTCTCGTATTAAGTATTTTAAACTACTGTAATATAATATGGGGTACAACTAACATTACTCTTTTAATAAAGGTTCAAAAACTCCAAAATTTTGCAGCAAAAATAGTTGATGGGAAAGCCAAAAAATATGACCACGTAACCCCTATCATCCAAGAATTAGGATGGCTAACTATTAAGAACAAATTAATACTTGACACAGGAGTAACCATGTTTAAATATTTGTACAGTATGTACCCTAACCACCTCCTGAACTTTCCTACTGTAAATAATATGACCTGTGACAAGACAAGACAACAAAATAACCTCTTCATTCCTAAGACCAACACAGATACAGGCGCCAGGTCATTACTAGTAAGGGGACCAAAATTATGGAATGGGTTTCCCCAAGATGTAAAATGTAAACATTCCTTAACTACATTTAAAAATAGCCTTCAGAATGCACTTATTGATAATAATTAGTAATAATATATATGTCATGTAGGTAGTATATACTTGTGCTTCATTTCCTTGTATTATCTCTTCTACTCATATTTCTGACATTCATACACCTTAAAATAAGATCTTCCCCAAGCCAATGACCTCACCCTCTACTACCTGACTGCTTCTAAGCCTATCCTTCCCCTCTCCCATCCCTTTCCCTTCCGAACCACCTGTACCTGCCCATCCCTTTTTATCCTTGTTCCTAACCTGCTCCTCAGTATTTTATTTTACCATTTTTTGTAAATAATTGCATTGTTCTTTTTTTTCTTCTTACATATACTGTACGAATATATAACTGTAACAAGAATAACCACTATTGGTGGAAAATAAAATTATTATTATTATTATTATTATTATTATTATTATTATTATTATTATTATTATTATTATTATTATTATTATTATTACTCAGGTGGGCTGGGGATTGTGGTGCTCGACTGTACTGTAGATTGGAACTACTTGAACTGTTTATTAATTTCTCTCACGAATACCTCGATGACACCGCAGTAAGCTTGAACTTGCGAAACCAATATGCTTTTCAGAACAGAAGTATCCATTGTCAGCTGGTTACGTTCCGGTAGGTAGGCTGTATGAGGTGAGGTGGAGAGCAGCAAAAAAACACGTCCACTCGCTAAGGCGTCTGAGGAGAGAGAGAGAGAGAGAGAGAGAGAGAGAGAGAGAGAGAGAGAGAGAGAGAGAGAGAGAGAAGGAAAGGAAGGACAGTAAACATGAAGGAAGAAAATAATAATAATAATAATAATAATAATCATAATAATATAAACCTTGATTCTGTACTGTAAAATAATAATAATAGCAACAATAATAATAATGAAGTACTTAATTAGTCTTTACTTATGAAGAGGTCAATTTCTCTCACACACATACACACACACACACACTCTCTCTCTCTCTCTCTCTCTCTCTCTCTCTCTCTCTCTCTCTCTCTCTCTCTCTCTCTCTCTCTCTCTCTCTCTCTCTCTCTCTCTCTCTCTCTCTCTCTCTCTCTCTCTTTCTCTCTCTGTGTATATGTGTGTGTGTGTGTGTGTTCTTACCTATTTGCATCCTTACAGGATTGAGTCAAGCTCGTAATGTCCCATATTCTAAAACACAATTATCATATTTTTCATTAAAATTATGTATGTTTTTGACACACACCACTTCTTCTGGTGTGAGTGTGTGTGTGTATGTATGTTTTGTGTGTTTGTGTGTATGTATGTTTTTGACACACACCACTTCTTCTGGTAATTTGTTCCATTCGTCTATACTCTATTTGGAAAGCTGTATTTCTGTACATCTTAATCTATCTATCTATCTATCTATAGCTCCGACGCCTCGTTCCCTCCGGGAACTCCCTCCAAGGGGGTGGCCACGGCAGAAGTGTCTCCAGTTCTCCCTGTTCCAACACTCCCTCCTTACTTGTTTAAGCCCTACTCTGCCTCTCATGTTTCTCTCCTTTACATACTCTTCCACTCTGTTCTGCCATCTAACCGGAGGTCTGCCTCTCACACCAGGTCCCACAACTTCACTTCCATACACCTTCTTTACAAATTCCTCGCCTTGCATTCTCTCCACATGTCCAAACCATCTCAATGTATCACGTTTCACTCTCTCAACCACTCCACACTCAATGCCAATTGCCTTCTCACTCATACCACATCTCTCATATACACTCTCATTACTTTCTCCATCCAATCTAGTAAGTCCACATGCTCCTCTCAAGTAACTTATTTCCACAGCACCTATTCTAGACTGATGCGCCCTACTCCATGTCCATGTCTCCGATGCATATGTCAGTGTTGGCAGGATTATTCTATTTCGTAGTCCCCTTTTCACTTCCATACTCACACTTCTACCTTTCATAATCCTCCCCAGTGATCTTATGACCTGTTTACCCTTCACTGCTCTCTCCCTAATTTCTCCTTCCATACTTCCATGTTTACACATAACTGTACCCAGGTACTTAAACTCCTTCACTTCCTCCATCCTCTCGCCCCTCAGAGTTATCTCACACTTCGTCCCAGTTGGTACAGCCACTCTGTAAGGTGTAGCAAAGTCAATCACTTCAGTTTCTGCTCTTTCAAATACCATCACTTTACTTTTACCCACATTCACCTTCAGTTTCCTTCGTTTACACACAGACTGAAATTCGTCCACCACTCTCTGTAAATTCCTTTCATTCTCAGCCATCAGCACAGTGTCATCCGCAAACAAACTTGCCACCAGGGACCAGTTTGCTTCATTCAGCCTCAACTTCACCCCCAGACCATTCACTTTGGCTTTCACCTCTCTCATACAACCATCCATATATATATATTGAACAACCATGGTGACATAACACACCCCTGTCTCAGCCCTACACTAATATTAAAACTCTCACTTAGATCACCCTCTACCCGTACACATGCTTTTGCATCTGCATAAAAAGCCTCAATGCCTTTCATGCCTGTCATAGCTTTCCTATCAACTCTATCGTATGCTTTCTCCAAGTCCATGAAGGCAGCATACAACTTCTTACCCTTCCCAATATATTTCTCCACTATTGATTTGAATGCAAATATTTGGTCCACACATCCTCTACCCTTTCTGAATCCTCCCTGCTCCTCACTAACTTTATTCCCTGTCACTTGAATCAGTCTTTCAGTCAGAACCTTCCCGTAAACCTTCCCCGGTACACTAAGAAGGCTTATTCCCCTATAGCTACCACACTCATCCTTACTTCCCTTCCCCTTATACAAAGGTACAATTATGGCTCTCCTCCAATCCTCTGGCACCTCTCCCTGCCTCCAGGCCAATGTACATATAAGCAACATCCACTCCACCACTACCTCCCCCCCACACTTTAACATTTCAGCAGTTATCCCATCCACCCCTGGTGCCTTTCCTATCTTCAACTTTCCTATTGCTTTCCTAACCTCTTCCCTGTACATCCTGTCGTCTACCACCTGCCTCCATCCCCATGCATGTCACCACCGCCTCCCCTCCCATCCCCCCATTCATCAACCGATCAAAATGCCTCTTCCACACTTCTTTCACTTCCTCACTTCTACTCACAGTAACTCCATCCTCTTTCTTCATTCTCACACTACCAGACTTTCCTTCTCCTCTTTCTCTTTTAACCTCCTTCCAGAATAGTTTCTTGTTCTCTTTAAACTTTTCACTCAGCTTCATACCAAACTCCTCATCCACTCTCCTTTTACTCTCACTCACCATCATTTTCACTTGTCTCTTACACACATTATATTCTCTTTTCCATCTCTCTCTCACTTCTTCCGGCACATTCCTCTGTAGTGTTCTCCGATATGCCTTCCTCTTATCCTCTACAGCATCTTTCACTTCTTCTGTCCACCAAGCACACCCTTTCTTGCCCCTCTTCTGTGTCTTATATCCTACTACCTCTGCTGCTGTCCTCAAAACTATCATCTTAAACATTTCATACACCGCATTCACTCCCACTCCCTCCCCTATCTACATCCTTACATCTCCCAGCACCTCACCCACCCTCCTCTTATATTGCTCCCTATACTCTTCTACATCTAATTTCCCACTAGCCACCTCCCTCTTATTCCTCACCCCTTCATCCCTCCTACTATACTCCCACTTTACTCTAACCTTCATCCTCACCAACACCGCAAAATGGTCGGAGCAATGGACCATTCCTCTCACTACTTTTGCGTCATACACATCCTTCCTCAACCTTTCATCCACTGCCACATTATCAATCAAACTCTTTTGCTCTCCTCTCTCATCCCTTCTCTTCCATGTATACCTGTGGATCATCTTGTGCTGAAAGAAGGTGTTCGCCAAGAACAACCCTCTCTCAGCACAGACATCCACTAGATACTCACCATTCTCATTTGTTCCTTCTACACCCCATTTACCCACAATATTCCCCACTTCCTCACCTCCCACCTTTCCATTCATGTCTCCCATCATCACTATTCTCCTTCCATTATCAATTCCTCTCAGACATGCATTCAACTCTTCCCAAAACACTCTCATCTTCTCTCTCCCCATCTTACTCTTTTCATTCACTGGTGCATAAGCACACACCCAAGCATACTTTACCAAGCCAATCTTTCCCGTCATCCATACTATTCTTGATCCATTCCACCCATGTCCATCCACTCCCTTCCACACCCACGGAGACACCAACAGCGCACACCCTTCCTTCCCTCTTCCTTTACTCTTTTCATTCATGCCCGTCCATACTACTCCTCCCTCCATTCCCTCCCACAGTCCACTCTCCCTTCCTTCCTGACACTCAACCACTCCACATCCTTTCACGTGTGTCTCCGTCACTCCCATCACATCCACTCTTCCTTTCTTAAAACATTCTACAATCTCTCGCCTCTTGGTCCCATCCGTCATTCCATTCACATTCACAGCTACCACTCTCATACAATCCCTCTTCCCTACTCCCTCTACAGGGCAACCCGGAGACCCTCCCCCGCCAGTAGCCATATCTGTCCACTCCCCCATTGGGGGGCCACTGATGGCTGGCAAGGCCAATGCAGTGCTCATTCCCGGAGGGACACGGGCCGTCGGCATTGTCAAAAGCTAAAAACAAGGTCATAAATTTAAAAGAAATTATCACAAAATATAAAAACATGCAGTCATAAAATTAAAATCTTACAAACACTAAAATACAATAAAAATACAATAAAAACCTTAAAACCTATATGTGGGGGAAGCTAGGTCTCACCCCCACACCGCCTTCCCCTTTGGCTCCACCTCCTGAATAGATAAAAACTAGATAAAAAAAGGAGGTGTACCCCCGAGGTCACCGCTTGGAGGCGGGGTAAGGCTTACCTACCCTTCCTGGGGAGGGGTAGGTCACCGAGGTTCTTGCTTTTCCCAATACTGACAGCAGTTTCGCACAGTAGCAATCCTCAACCTCATTGGTTACGATATTGCCACTGCGCAAATCACACACACACATCTTTACCTCCTCTTCTTTTAGTTAATTTCTTACTGTGTCCTCTCATTGTAGGCATTCCTTGTTGACACAAGTTCTCTATATCTATCTTTTCTTTTTCTGTGACACATTTGTAAACCATAATCATATCTCCTCTCTTTCGTCTTTCTTCTAGTTTAGGTAATTTTAGTTTATTTAGTCTTTCTTCATAGCTTAGTTCTCTTAGACTTGGTAGCCATCTTGTTGCTGCTCTTTGTACTTTTTCTAATTTAGTGATATGTTTCTTTAAATATGTGTGTGTGTGTGTGTGTGTGTGTGTGTGTGTGTGTGTGTGTTAGGGAGAGAGAATGTGTGTGTGTGTGTGAGTGTGTTAGGGAGAGAGAATGTGTGTGTGTGTGTGTGTGTTAGGGAGAGAGAATGTGTGTGTGTGTGTGTGTGTGTGTTAGGGAGAGAGAATGTGTGTGTGTGTGTGTGTGTGTGATAGGGAGAGAGAATGTGTATGTGTGTGTGTTAGGGAGAGAGAATATGTGTGTGTGTGTGTGTGTGTGTGTTAGGAAAAGAGAATGTGTGTGTGTGTGTGTGTGTGTGTTTGGAGGCTTCTAATTCCTCCTGACTATGCCACGAAACAAGCTCCTTCCATATAGGTGTGTGTGTGTGAGTGTGTGTGTTAGGGAGAGAGAATGTGTGTGTGTGTATTTGGAGGCTTCTGATTCCTCCACACCATGCCATGAAACAAGCTCCTTCTATATAGTTAGAGTTTCGTGGCAATATTTGAAGGACTCATTAACCTTCAATTATCTGACTACATCACAGGGTTCCTTAAGGAGGTCATTCACTTTTATTACATTAAATATTATATTACATTACATTAAATTAAATATTATATTACATTACATTAAATTAAATATTACATTAAATATTATTGTAGTAGGTTATCTCTTATTTATTCTTTTTTGTTACATTGTAGTGCCTTGATTCCTCCAATGTATGCCAGGAAACAGAACCAGAAGACCAAAAATAATGGTATTCTGTTGCTTGAAATAGTTCGGAGGATTCAGTTGCTCCAGATTTACATTAGGAGCATCTTGATTCCTCCATTGTATGCCAGGAAACAGGACCAGAGGAACAAAAATAATGGTGTTCTGTTGTTGCTTGGAAAAATAGTTTGGAGGAATCAGTTGCTCCAGATTTACCAACACAAAATTTCCCTTGACTGTCCCACTTGTCAATGACCTTCTTTCTCGGGTGCCATATGACCTTGGCTGTTATGGTGCCTAATATCAATCAATATTTACAGGTCACACCACCAAGATGGAGGACGTATAAATATTTACAAGAGATCTACTGTAAGAAACACAAGTGATGTGATGCAGTACTTGGTGTGTGTTTTGAGGTGATGACACTTCCATCACCTCAACACCCAGCATCCCAGGCCAACACCCTACAATGCCTACACTGAGCATCCCAGGCCAACACCACCACAGAAGGCACCAAGGCTCGGCTATAAGGCCAAGCAGGGTATGTATATATATGTCTGTCAAGTGGGTATATTATATATATATTGTATTTTAATGTTTTTTTTTTTTTTCTGTATAAGTACTGTACTGTCGGCCACAATAATTCATACACACACTGTTGTGGTTTTCAATGATTTACAACATATAGAAAATGTCACACTATGTAATTGTAATACAACATTATTATTATTATTAGGTTTGTTATTTTGAAAGGTCAGTTCGTACAGTAATTGTAATACAACATTATTATTATTATTAGGTTTGTTATTTTGAAAGGTCAGTTTGTACAGTAATTGTAATACAACATTATTATTATTATTAGGTTTGTTATTTTGAAAGGTCAGTTAGTACAGTAATTGTAATACAACATTATTATTATTATTAGGTTTGTTATTTTGAAAGGTCAGTTCGTACAGTAATTGTAATACAACATTATTATTATTATTAGGTTTGTTATTTTGAAAGGTCAGTTTGTACAGTAATTGTAATACAACATTATTATTATTATTAGGTTTGTTATTTTGAAAGGTCAGTTTGTACAGTAATTGTAATACAACATTATTATTATTATTAGGTTTGTTATTTTGAAAGGTCAGTTTGTACAGTAATTGTAATACAACATTATTATTATTATTAGGTTTGTTATTTTGAAAGGTCAGTTCGTACAGTAATTGTAATACAACATTATTATTATTATTAGGTTTGTTATTTTGAAAGGTCAGTTTGTACAGTAATTGTAATACAACATTATTATTATTATTAGGTTTGTTATTTTGAAAGGTCAGTTCGTACAGTAATTGGATTACAACATTATTATAGAGTTTGTTATTTTGGTAATCACTGAGTGACTTTGTAAACCATATTAAAAGTAAAAATTTATTAATGTCAGTGTGTGTGTGTGTGTTGTTTAGGTGGTGATGGTGACGTACCAATACAATATTATTACCAGTGTGTGTGTGGTGGTGGTGACAAACCAATACAATATTTATGGCAGTGTGTGTGTTGTTTAGGTGGTGACAAACCAATACAATATTATGTGTGTGTGTGTGTGTGTGTGCGAGTGTGTGGTGGTGACAAACCAATACAATATTATCACAAAAGTTAATTTGTCCTGTGTCAGTATTTCAGTGAATTTTGTCATTCTGTGTATTCATATTTTGTGGGAAAGTCTTGGTTAATTTGGACTAGTATGAACTTTTACTTCTCAAACTGACTTTTATATATATATATATATATATATATATATATATATATATATATATATATATATATATATATATATATATATATATATATATATATATATATATATATATATATATATATATATATATATATATATATATTTTACCTTGTGTGCTTACCATCCCACCACCTCTCTATCACCTTCTTCCTCAGGCGCCATATGACCTCGCTGTTGTAGCACCTAATATCAATCCATCAATTAATGTGGTGTTAATTCTGTGACAGGTTTGGCCATCTATGACATCCATGTGAGGCTCAGCGGCAGGAAATATCCAGTGACCAAGGCATGTACTAATGGCAAACCCAAAAGTCATAGGGTGTATTCCACAGTGGTATTGGTTTGTTAGCTTCCCAACCAACCACACTTGTAAGCCTTCATTATTTTCCAAAAGGTGAGTATCCACATTCACAAAATCTATCCAACAGTTAGATAATGATGATCACTGTCTAGTTTACTCACCAATTTCATTAAATAATTCACCCAAAAATAATTTACAAGGCTAACATTCTTTTGTTTGTGTGCTTAGTACAGACTTTAACAGAAGATATAGCACATTGGTTTGAGTGGTAAATCTGGAGCAACTGATTCCTTCAAACTATTCCAGAATACCATTATTTTTCTTCATGTGGGTCTGTTTCCTGACATACTTTGGAGAAATCAAGGCACTCCAATGTACCAAAAGTATACTATCCTCTTAATTAAGGAGGTAATTCACTTTGGTTACATTGGAGTGCCTTGATTTCTCCAAGGTATGCCAGGAACCAGAACCAGATGAACAAAAATAAAGGTGTTCTGTTGCTTGGAATAGTTTGGAGGAATCATTTGCTCCAGATTTACCAACACTACTTGCACCTTAATTATTGTGTTGTGTTGGTGTGTTTGTCAGGATAGCTTGGAGGAATTGATAGCCTTGTTATTGGGTTGATTTCACAGTGGTAATGGTTTGTTAGCTTCCCAACCAACCACACTTGTTAGGGTTGATTCCACAGTCGTATTGGTTTGTAAGCTTCCCAACCAATCACACTTTTAAGAGTTCATTATTTTCCAAAAGCAGAGTATCCGTATTCACAAAATCTATTAAAACAGTTAGATAATGATGACCACTGTATAGTTTACTCAACAAATTCATTAAATAATTCACCCACAAGTCATTTACACGGCTAACATTGTTTTGTTTGCATGCTTACAAACCAATACCAACCACTGTGGAATGGACTCATAGTGTTGTCATGATGAAATATGCACCACACAGAGAATGGATCTGTTGAAAACCTAAATCCTCTTCTGAACCACATGATACAATTACTGACTTAGAGTTAATGAAGTAACGTTATTGATATTAAAGGAACACTTTGTTTACAGGTTGTTGTTGTTGAAGTTCCTCAAGGTGTCTGGCCCAGCAGCCCCCAGCTCCTGAGGAAGGCCATGAAGGTGTCTGGCCCAGCAGCCCCCAGCTCCTGAGGAAGGCCATGAAGGTGTCTGGCCCAGCAGCACCCAGCTCCTGAGGAAGGCCATGAAGGTGTCTGGCCCAGCAGCCCCCAGCTCCTGAGGAAGGCCATGAAGGTGTCTGGCTCAGCAGTCCCCAGCTCCTGAGGAAGGCCATGAAGGCGTCTGGCCCAGCAGCCCCCAGCTCCTGACGGGGTTGGCAAAAAAGCGGGTAACCAGGTTTTACCCACCTGGGTTAAAAAAAATAAAAAAATTGAAAAAACCCATATTTTTGCCCACTTTCCTGGGTTTTTTCAAAATGATATATATGCGGGTAGATTATCTACCTCAAGAAATGGACAAACCTGCCATGCATAGTCTCAGGTCACCCATGGACAAGGTGTAGTACCTGTCAAGTCCCCCGTTCCAGGGTTACGGTGAAGCCATTGGGCAGCAGCAATGGTGGATAGGACTGCTAGCAGAGGATCTACTAGTTAGACAATGGTAGGAATTCCTGGATTCTAGTCAGCTGGATCATGCCCTAGTCAGCTGGGCCTGCGGTGAAGAAGGCATCGGGCAACCACTTCACTTACTTGCCCATGAACTAATCATGGATCATGTCTTTAAACAGAAATGAAGTGAACGGCATTACCGGGATTGCCAATCATAAAAATGGCAATGTTACGCCCGGCAGGAGAGGTAGCAGGGCTTCTCAGGTCGTTATTCAGCAAAACCCCTGCTATAAGATGAGGATTGGCACGTGGAATGTCAGAACAATGAATAGGCCAGGAAAACTAGAGAATATTATGCATGAGATGAACAGAATGAATATGGATATACTGGGACTATCAGAAGTGAGATGGAAAAAGAGTGGAGACTACATTGATGGAAATACTAGAGTCATTTATTCAGGAGGTGAAAGAGCTGAAAGAGGAGTGGCTATACTTATTAAAGGGAAAGTTAGAAGATCTGTGGAAAAGTATGAGTGTATCTAGGATAGATTAATGTGGTTAAAAATAAAGGGACAAAAAGTAGATACCATTATCATGCAGGTCTATATGCCCACTAGTGAGCATCCGGAAGAAGAAATAGATGAAATGTATGATACCATAGAAGAAGTTTTAGATAATGAAGTAACAAATGATAATGTAATCATCATGGGAGACTGGAACAGTATTGTGGGAGAGGGATCGGATGGGAGAGAAGTAGGCCAGTTTGGACTGGGCAGAAGAAATGAGAGGGGGGAAAAGCTGGTTGAATTCTGTCGCAGGAAGAAACTTGTGATAAACAATACATGGTTTGAAAATCACAAAAGGAGGAGATATACGTGGAAAATGCCTGGAGACATAGGAAGGTACCAGACTGATTATATCTTAGTGAGGCACAGATACCGAAATGCTGTAAAAAACTCGAGAGAATATCCTAGAGCAGACGCTGACACAGATCATAACCTTGTACTAATGGAAAATGAGATAAGGTTTAAGACCATAAAGAAGAGTAAAGCTAGAAAGAAATGGAATACAGAAAAGTTAAAGAGAGAGCAGCATGCCGGTACCAATTATGCATCAAAAGTAAATGAAAAGATACAAGATCAAAGAAATTATGGAAATTTTCAAAGAACAATGATCAGAGATGGAATATATTGAAGGGTTCAATGAAGAAAAGTGGTGAAGAGTGTATTGGATATATGAAACAAAGAGCAAAGAAGGCTTGGGTTACAAGAGAGATGATAGAGAAAATGGATGTAAGGAGAAAATGGAAAAACAAGAATACAGTAGAAGGAAATAGGATGTATAGGAAATTGAATAATGAATTGAGAAGAAAAACTGATAAAGCCAGGGAAAAGTGGCTTGATGAACAATGCATAGAAATGGAAGAACTAGAAAGAATAGGTAGATATGATTTACTCTATCAGAAAGGGAAACATATACGAGAGGAGAAAAGAAACAGCCAAAGGGTGCAGGAAATAGAAGGAAAGAATGGACAAAAATTGACTAGAGCAGAAGATATAAGAAGTAGGTTTATTGAATATGTTGAAGAACTATATGATAAACAAAACAAACCTGACATAATAATAGAAGAAGAGATTGATGTTCAAAAGGATTTTCTAGGACCTCAGTTAATAGAAAGTAAAATAGAGAGAGCAATAAAAGACCTGAAAAACGGTAAGTCTCCAGGACAAGATGAAATTCCTGCTGAATTTTTGAAGAATCTTGACGGAGAAGCAAGAAAAGAATTGATAGAAATTACTAAAGACTTATATGAAGAGGGTGAATGGCCATCTGATTTTGTAATCGTTATTATGATAACCCTCCCTAAGAAAACAAGACCAGTAATATGTTCAGATTACCGAACAATAAGTCTAGTTATTCATGCTTCTAAGATAATACTGAAAGTACTTACTAGAAGGGTGACGAATAAAGCTGAACAGTTCATTGGGAAAGATCAATTTGGTTTTAGAGCTGGGTGTGGAACGAGAGAAGCAATTGGTATCATGAGGATAATGAGTGAAAAGATGATAGAGAATGATCAGGAAATTTTTGTGTGCTTTGTTGATTTCGAAAAAGCTTTCGACAGAGTACAGAGGAGAAAACTGTTTGAGATACTGAAAGAAATTGGAGTGGACTGGAGAGATCGTAGGTTGATAAGAAATTTGTATTTGAACCAAACGGTAAGGGTAAGAGTTGCTGAGGGTGAATCAGAACCTGGAGAGGTTGGAAGAGGTGTGAGACAGGGATGTTCTCTATCTCCAGTATTATTTAACATCTATGCAGAGGCAATGATGAATGAAGCATTGTTGGAACTGGAGGAGGGAGTGAGAGTGGGTGGCAGGATGGTTAAGTCAATTAGATTTGCAGATGACAAGGCAATTGTATGTAACAGTGAGACGGGATTGCAGGAAATGGTTAATAGTTTGAACAGAACAGCTGAAGAATATGGAATGAAAATTAATGAATCAAAGACCAAAGTAATGAGAATTGCCAAAAGACAGGGAGCCCCTATTAAAATAATGATAGAAAATAAAAATTTAAAGGAGGTTAACAGTTTCCAATATCTTGGCAGTATACTAACAAATGATGGAAGGTGCAGTAAGGAAATAAGAACCAGAATTGCAATGGGTAAAGCTGCATTTGAAAAAGAGAGACGCCTTTTGACAGGCAATTTGAACCTTAAACTTAAGAAGAGATTGGTGAAGAGCTTGATATGGAGTGTGGCACTTTATGGTGCAGAAACATGGGCAATAAATGCAGCAGATAAAAGGAAATTATAAAGCTTTGAAATGTGGATATGGCGAAGAATGTTGAAAATAAGTTGGGGAGAACATAGGAGAAATGACGATGTGCTGCGAGAGGTGGAAGAGGAAAGGAACCTCATTAATGTGATAAAGGGAAGACAAAAGAACTGGATTGGTCATGTGTTGAGGGGAGAAGGTTTACTGAGAGAGGTGTTGGAAGGCAGATACCAAGGGAAGAGAGCTAAAGGAAGGAGGAGGAAAGCAATGCTGGATGATCTTAGAGGGAACAAAAGTTATATGGAGCTAAAAAGGTTAGCTCAAGATAGAGGGAGATGGAGAAGGTATGATCCATGAAAGGACCTGCCCATGGGCAGAACACTTGATGATGATGATATTTAATATATATATTTTCTATTTTAAATTATTGATTTTTTATATTATAGCTCACAATATCAACATTAAATCATAGATATTTGAGATTAAATATTAATCATTGCCAAGTACCTTTAATCTATTATTAAGGAAGTGTAATCATTATAAAACTTGAGTTTTTTACAAATAAGAATGTTCTTCTTGACTAAATAAAGACAAATCATAATAACTTCTGTTTTGGTAACAACTTTTATAACTACTAAAATATTTTTCTTCCATTTGATATTTTAGGCTTCAAAATAATTTATATTATTCTAATATAACAAAATAACTTATTTCAAATGAGGATGCCCATTTCTTATTTAATGAAAAAATATCTTGCAAACATGACATAATGAGATTTTTTGACAAATAACAATGTTTTTCCTTAATTCAAAGAAGAAAATAAATTTGTCGGATTTTTCACCATTTTAAAAATATATTTTATAGCTTTACTCCTGTAATTATAATTTGAAATTAATTTTTTTATCTTGCAATAGTTTTGTTCCTTATCAATTATAATCATAATTCTTTTTCTCAATAACACTAAAATAATATGAAAGAAATTACGATATTTAATGGCAAATTCTGAAGTATTGACCCCACAAATAGCTATACTGGATATATTGGTTTCTTAATTAAGTTTAGCTAATAGCTATCTCAGGAAATGTTATTTACATTTCTTCATCTCTGTCATTCATTGTCAGGCACAAATGTTTGTAAATTTGTACAAGCTTTGTGGCCTTCACCACCCCAAACCTGGTTCTCAGTTTTGACCATACAGTACAGGACCAAAAGTTGAAAACATTCTCTCAATGGATGGTGAACTAGGAGAACAGTTTAACAAGTCCTTGAAATATTGACACAAACCCCTTGGAAGTGTACCTTTCTTTGTTGTTCTCTGATCCATAAGCATCCACCACAGTAAATTTTGAAAAAAACTCGCTTTTGCCCCGGATTTTTTTTGAAAAAAACAGGTGGGTTGGGCTTTAAAAAAAAAAAGTGTTTTTTTGCCAACCCTGGCTCCTGAGGAAGGTCATGGCCTGAACTGGGGTTTCCCACAGTGCCCTCACAGAGTGTATGTTGTGTTGTTGGTGAGTATGTTTGTGTGTGTATTAGTCTTCCATAATGTGTTTAATAGAATGGTGTCCTGTTGCCTGGAATAGTTTGGAGGAATCATTTGCTCCAGATTTACCACCCAAAACAAAGTGCTAGATATCCCCTTAAAGTGTAATATTTATTATTTTGCAGGTGTTACTGTAGCAAGAACCTTCCCCAGGATTCATAACAAGATGATACAACAATTACTAACAACACATCTAATGGTAGGACAATGTGTTAAGGACTGTATTGATATTTAAACCTGGGTTTATGGCACCCTGTAATGTAGTCAGAATATTGGAGATAATTACCAACAACAACAACACATCTAATGGTAGGACAATGATGGCATGTGTTAAGGACTGTATGGATATTTGGTGTCTGGAATCTATGTCGCCGGGACTCTGCATCGTTGACCCTGTGTTGACAAGTGCTCATTCAATTTAGAGACCAGAGGACAACACAGAATCGGTGTCGGTTGTTCCTTGTTGTGAACTACCTGTACCTTCACTCTGGACTTACCATGCCTTTCTTCCTCCCAACCTTTGTTCACTGTGAGCCTTCTTCTATACTATACTTTTCCTTACCCTTGTAGGTTAGATAGAATAGCAAACTCAGGCAGCCTCGAAAGGACCAGTAGGTCTGTTGCTGTTTGAATGTCCTTTGTAATCCTTTGTAAAACCCTTCTCACCTCATCTGAAGTTTCAAAGCATCTATAATAATGTTGGCACTTCAAACTTGTATATTTATACCAGCTGGAAACTTTGAAATAAAAAGAGAAGGAAAGAAAAATAGTTTGAAATAAAAAGAGAAAGTTAAAATTTCAACTGTTTATTTCAAGTTCTGATGAATTAAAATTGCATTTGAAGAAAGACTAAAAATTGCACTAACAAACTAAAATTTTTGAATGGTGTACAATACACTGGACACAGTACATTATCAATCTGTACTGAAAGCTATATATAACCTTTGTTAATATTTATAAATATGGCAGGTTTACCAAAATATTGTTGTCAAGTTTATTTACAAGCGTTCTTAGTCTCTTGTTCACAGTCTGATATATTTTTTTCGTTTGGGGAACTTTGGTACCCAACATATGGTGGTCTCTTGTGATGGCCAACCTGTGTTGTTGATCCTTGTGATACTTCAAAGTAAACACTGGTAGTTGTGGATGGTTGGGGAGTGTCTTTGTGAAGTGGTTGTGTGTATTACAGTCTTCCATAATGTGTTTAATAGAATGGTGTCCTGTTGCCTGGAATAGTTTGGAGGAATCATTTGCTCCAGATTTACCACCCAAAACAAAGTGATAGATATCCCCCAAACCTGTCCCCGCACCCCCCCTACCCCCCCCCCCCCAAGCCTGTCCCCCTACTCCCGCACCCCCTTAACCCCTCCGGGACGGGGCAAGAATGGAATTACGCGCTGTGAGTACGGGTCCAATACTAACTTTTATCCTGCCTGTCCGGGTATTTCCCGGAAAATCACTCTACTTCTCTTACTCCCTACGTCTAAACTACAATACTGAACAACTTAAATTTGAGTGTGTACTCACCATCAACTCCTCCTCTTTCCATTAAAACCAACCCTAGCTCTCTAGGACACTCCATTGCCGAGAAATCAAGTGAGGAATGGAGGTCACTTTTCCCGTGAGAGCGAGGCTGCGTTCGCTTTGTGAGCGTGGCTCTGACAAGGACTGGCGCGGGTGGAGAAAAGATGGCCGCCGGCAGAATGACGCAACACTTGCCTCCCCCGGGCGACACGTCGTACGGTTCGTGTGCATCCTACCATTACAGCCCCTGTATTATTTGTGTGGTTAGCTGACCATTCCAGAGTGGTTTTATGCCCTGGAGAGAAGCGTGGGAGTTATGTACAGTATTTACGCGAAACATTTTCAGTGTCATTCGCACCATTTGTTCATGTTCAACGTAAATATAAATGTGTCACTATCACTGTTATCCTTATTTTCTATATATTTTTGTATTTTGTTGTTTTAAATTTTTTATTATCATTTTTTCTATGCGTAAATGTGTCACTCTCACTTTTCTTATAGCCTAATATGTACAAATGTGTCACTATCACGTCACTACAGCCTAAAATATATGTACAAATGTGTCACTCTCACTTTTCTTATAGCCTAAATAGTGTCACTGTCACCAAGTGTCACTGTCACTTTATTCGCATACTCCCATCACTTCCTGCTTCTATATATATTCCAATATATGGTAGTCTGAGAAGCAGTTTCCAGGGCATAACGGCACACAACATTCCTTGCACCAGAAGCGAGTTTCCTTGGACTTCTGGGGGTGACGTGTTGTGTGCCTGCAAACATAGCAGCGACGAGAGCCTGGACGTCCTGACGGCAACGGTGGCAGATTAGTGAGGTAGTGGCGAGCCATATAGCCACTCTGCTGCAACCTGTCAGGCCGTTGTGCCGCTGCCTGTCTGCCTTGCTGTGGTTGCACAGTGCTGAACCTCTCCAGGAGCTGAGATATCAACTCTAGCTCGAATTCCCGGAGTGCCAACTTGGAGTCAGGGTGATGCTGGAGGTAGAGTATATAACAGTTCAGCACTGTGACATCAAGAAGGTGGAAGAAAGCCTTCTTGTACCACTTACAAGTTTTTCTCAGACAATCGATGGAACTCACCATCATGTCTGACTTATCAACGAGTCTCATATTGATGTTATAATCGAGCACAGCATCAGGCTTGTAGATGGTATCACCTGTGCCGCGCTCAGTCTTCCCAGAATCCTGCATCACGCCCCTGTTCACGGTGGTGAGCATATTGACGGGGCGTTTATCGTGCCATTTGATGGCCAGCATGTTCCCACATTTCTTCTTGATGCAGTCGCCCCTCCGGGTAAGAGGGAATGCTGGCCACCCCTTCCTGTTGACACGAATAGTTCCGCAGGATCCTGTTTGGTGCTGCAGGAGAAACTGGCTAAGTGCTGGAGAGGTGTAATAGTTATCAGTGTACAGGATGTGGTTGTTGTCAAGGTAATCCCCCATGAGTGCCTTGACAACACTCCCGCTGAAGCCAAGAGGGTCGTCGGCCGGGACATCCACATCCGTACCTGAATAGAGTATAAAATCCAACACATAGCCAGTCTTACAGTCGCAGATGACATAGAATTTGATGCCAAATCTATGCCTCTTTGACGGGATGTACTGGATGAAGGACAGTCTTCCCCTGAACAGCACCAGAGACTCGTCGATAACCACTTTCTGGAATGGTCGAAAAAATGCTCGTATTTTCTCCTGGAGGATAGACATTACTGGCCTAATTTTCCACAGCCTGTCGTTTGGGTGTGGACCCATGTTGGGGGCGAAGTGCAGGTAGGACAAAATGTCCCTATATCTGTCCCTGGACATGTATTTCCCGAACGCAGGTGTGGATATCAGGGCGTGTGTGCTCCAGAAGTCCTTGAGGCGATGTTTCTTGACATGAGGCATCATCATGGTCAAAGCTAACCACACATACAACTCAGCAATATCGACGTCAGCCCATTGCAACATCTTACTATGTTCCCTGCCTGGTCTATTGCTGAGTTGCACAGAGAGTTGTTTGAAGGTGTTTATCTCCTGCATCATGTAAGTCATCAATATTATATCAAAAAAGGCAGTGAAATAATCTAATATTGATGACCTCTGACGACAGGGAAATGCGGCCTGTATACCTGAATGACTGTCGTCAAAGGCAGGTATATCAGGCGCAAATTCATCGCAATCCGTCCACACATAGGGATCAGCGGGTCTATGACGAGGTGCGCCGCGTTGCTGTCGTTGTTGGCGTTGTTGTTGTGGTGGTGGTGGTGGTGGTGGTGCAGCGGTACCAGGGGCAGGCGAGAGTGAGTCGTCAGGCACGAGAGGAGAGGGAGAGTGTGGTGGTGGGGGAGGTGGCGTCAGGTCACGGGGGGGCAGGCTATCAGGGTCAACAGTAGGGGAGAGATAAGCTGCCTTTGTCCTCTTCCCCCTTCCTTTACCCTTCCCTCTTACTCCTACTCTCCTCCCTCTTACCACCACTGGTTGCGACGCATCCTCGTCCGACGAGGAAGAGGAAGACGAAAAATCTAACCTCCTCCTCGGCCTCTTGCCCATGGGAGTGGAGACGTAGCGAGGTTTGGAGGTTGAAGCAGGAGTAGACCTCTTCCTGCCTCCCACGCCAGATGTTGTAGGAATGGGAGACAAGAGAGTGTCTCCCAAACTACCTCCCACCCCACTGGTGGACGGAATTGCAACAGGGGCTGTAACCTCTGACACATCATGCAAGGCTGAAGTTGAGGGAAGAGCTGTGATGGAAGTCACCGCTACACAGACATCTTCCTCAGTTGATTCGTCAGCTTGCCATTCAGTATCAGAGTAGCTGTCCAGGTCGTCACTCCCATATGAAAGGTCTGCCAGATTCTCCAATTCCCGCCCTATTGCAGAATCTGACAACCTTGCAGGTGCATGACGCAATCTAGCTGGTTGCACCCGCGGAGTGGAGGTTACAGGAGCGGGTGCGCCTGGCAGCGCGGTAGGATGCACCGAATCGAACGAGCCCGTATTTTCTTCACTACGCCCAGCCATTGTCACGGTCAAGCACACACTGATTGAATGTGGGGATGAAAAGGTCTGGTGGTGAAGTATAGCCAGATCAAAAAAAATCCCGACAAATTTGGCGTTTTTCCCCATAAATTACCAAAAGCGGGATTTCCCGCTGCCCGGACTCTGTCGACAGAGCGGGATTTCCCGCTGCCCGGCCTCTGTCGACCGAGCGGGAAATCCCGCTGCCCGGACTCTGGGGGTTAATACTCCTTCCAAGCCTGTCCCCCTACTCCCGCAACCCCCCAACCCCCCCCAAGCCTGTCCCCTATTGAATAGTTTGTCTGAGGGAGGTGTTGCTTCACTCTGTTATACATATTCCAGTACAAATACCAAAACTGTCCTGGAATTATTAGCGTATCACTCACACGCTGTCCAACGTATGTGTCCTGGAAATATTTTATGAATTTCATGAAACCATCATCTCTTGGTGCTTCATGTTCAAGAATTAGTGTCATGTAATGATGCACTTCACTAGGAAGCACAAAAGCAAGGGCAAGCAATCTACTCACTCGTAAGGCAAAGGTAGGGCTGTTCCTTGTATTGTACACTGAGTCCTAAACTTTGTATGTGCCTCCATGCAGACTGTCCCAAGTGAAAAAAGCAGCCTGCAATTTCAGCAGCAGCAAAACTACTCAAAAGCTATGCTTGTGATAAGGAGGAGGAGGATACTGGCCACTTAGCTCTTCACATGATGAGACACCAGGTTCTGGATATGCTGACAAAGGCAGCTGTGGCTCTATGTGTGTTTTGTTCCATGTTGATGAGTCTGTCCTGACTTACAGGTCACCAGGTTGACAGGAAGGAAAGATGGTATGACAAGTTTGAAGTGCCAACATTATGGATGCTTTGAAACTTCAAATGAGGTGAGAAGGGTTCACAGTGAACAAAGATTGGGAGGAAGAAAGGCATGGTAAGTCCAGAGTGAAGGGACAAGTAGTTCACACCAAGGAACCACCAACACTGATTCTTTGTTGTCCTTCTCTGGTCTCTAAATTGAATGAGCACTTGTCAACACAGGGTCCACAAAGCAGAGTCCCAGCGACGTTCAGTCTTAGAACCGGATATTTATACCTGGGTTTATTGCACCCTGTAATGTAGTCAGAATATTGGAGATAAATGAGTCCTTCAAATATTGCCATGGAACACCAACTACATGGAAGGAGCTTGTTTTGTGGCATGGTGAGGTTGAATCAGAAGCCTCCAAACACACACACATTAGCTCTCCCTCCTTCCCTCTCTAGCACACACACACACCAACTAACTATATAGAAGGAGCTTGTTTAGTGGCATGGTGAGGTTGAATCAGAAGCCTCCAATTTTCATACACAATCGCAGGGTCCTTAACACACTGCAGCATGGCCTGGTTTGGTTTAAACTGTGTGTGTGTGTGTGTGTGTGTGTTAAGACACATCTCATGTATGGTATGCTTTGCTTGAATTGGTGAAACTGACTGAGACAGGCAGACAGTGTGTGTTTCATTATAATTGATATATTACCAGTGTAGAGGACGTCTATGTGCAGTACAAATTTGAACTAAGGCATCCTGTGTTGTAGTCAGAAAATTGGAGGTACAGTTACCATCAGATGACTCAAGGCCAACTACCTCCTACACCAACAAGATTGTTTTGCATGATATTCATTGCAGAAAAGTTAAATCCTCATATTGACAACTTAACACTGGGTTTGTTTCACCCGAGCAGACGACTGAATTTCGGTCCAGTTTATATACTTCAATGATACTAGATACAACAGCAGCATGTTAGTGAGTGAGGTGGCCTCCAGTCATCTGATGGTAACTGTAAATGAGTCCTTCACATATTACCACAAAACACCAACTATACAGAAGAAGCTTGTTGTTTGGTGGCATAGTCAGGAGGAATCAGAAGCCTCCAAACACACACACACACATAATCTCTCCCTCCCTCTCTAAAGGCCCGTCCACACGATTGAGCAGTGCTCGCGAACACAAGCGAACTGTTTGCCTGTCGACGGGCTTACCGCTTGTGTTCCTTGGCATGTGTGGGTGTTGTGCCATGTAGTGTAGTGGATGGTGTGGGTTTGTGGAGGCTGCAGCAAGTGTTTGTGTGCCTCTCATGTCAAGATGATCCTTGATTTTGAGGATTTTGGTTTCATAGTGTAGGTGGTCTGTAGGTGTGGTAGATGTGCAGCCTGTGATTATCTTTAGGGCTCTGTTCTGTATGATTTGAAGGGTGTTGTGATGAGTCTCAGTGAGGTTTGAAGCTCAGGCAGGGTTTGCATAATCCATCACTGATCGAATATATTGTTTGTATACTGTGGTTGTGGCTTCTTTGTTGTGTCCGAATGTTGTGCTGGCAAGTGATCTGAGGGCTTTAAGTCTTTGCATGCATTTGTTTTTGATGGCCGTAATATGTTGTTTGAATGTCATGGATGTATTGTATGTTAATGCCAAGTATTTTGTGTGTGTGTGTGTGTGTGTTGTTTATGGTGAGGTGTGGTGTGTAGCGGTGTTCTGTGTTCCAGTTGGTGAGAAGGGTGACAGTTGACTTGGTGGGTGCTATTTTAAGTCTGTTTGTGGTGAACCAGGCATTAAGTGTGTTGAGGTAGGGTTGGAGGATGAGAGTGGCTGTGTCTGCGTTTCTGTGTGTACATGTGAGTGTTATGTCATCTGCGTAGGAGGCTATGTGTATTTGTGGTGCCTGGGGTGTTGGTATGTCGTGCATGTATAGGTTGAAAAGGGTGGGTGAGAGTACAGAACCTTGGGGGACACTATTGGTGAAATTTTTAATGTAAGATGACTGACCAGCAAATGTAACATGGGCTACTCTTCCTCCCAAGAAGCTGGCCAGCCATCTTTTGGTATTATTATGCATGTTTGTGTTGTATATTATGTTTGTGAGGTTGTGGCAGGGGATGGCCTCAAATGCTTTACTAATGTCCAATGTAAATAAGAGTGTTCTGTGTGGGTGTCTATCTGAGTTGATGCCATCAAAAATTCTTTGTCTGTAAGAAGGGTGTTTGTTGAGTGTAGCGGTCTGAAGCCATGTTGTGAAGATGCAAGGGGGATGTGTGGTGTGATTAGTTTAATGATGAGGCGCTCAGTGATTTTGGAGGGGGTACAAAGGAGGGTGATGGGACGGTGTGATGAGGGTAGTGTGGGGTCTTTATTTGGTTTGGGGATGGTGATGATGTTTCCATGTTTCCAGATGTTGGGTAATGTGTTGTGTGAGTAGCTGTAGTTTGCTATGTTAGTGAGTGCTTGTATGCCTTGTGGTCCAAGGTGTTTAAGGTGTATGTTACTGATGTTGCCTGGACCACAGGCAGGTGAGTGTTTTATGTTGTGAATGATGTGATTTGTCTGATGATTTGTGAATGGTGTATAGTCTGGGTCAGTGGGGAAACGTCTCTTATGTCTAATGACTCGTCTGTCTTCAGGATGAGGGTGAAGGTGGCTGACGTGCGAAAAATGTTGGATGAATGTGTTTGCTTGTTGTTTGTTAGAGGGTATAGTGTCTGTTGTTGTGATGGCTGCATGTGATTGTGTAGTGTTCCTGTTGGACAGTGTGATGCTGTTTAGTGTTTTGTAGAGTTTGCTGGTGTTGGTTGTGTGGTTGAGTGTGTTGACAAAACTTTGCCAGTTAAGTGTTTTTTGTTCTTTAATTTTGTTGTTTATTTGTGTATTTAGTGCTTGTATTTGGCTTATTGTGTGTTGTGTAAGAGGAGTTGGGGATGTGTGTTTAAGTGTGTCACGTTGTTTGATGAGGTCTTGAATTTCTGTTGTAAAGTTGGGGTTGTGTTTTCTTCTGTTACCTCTAGGGATGTGCTGTTTGTCTGCGTTTTGTATAATTGTATTGAATTTTTGAACAGCTGTGCTGATGTTTGTGATGGGTGTACTGTTCAGTGTTTCGAAGTGTTGTTCTGTTTCCATAGTGAAGGCTTCCCAGTTGGCACTTTTGTAATTTGTGTATGTGTGTCTGTGGCCAACTGGGGTGATTCTTGTTTTAGTGGTGATTATGATTGGAAGGTGGTCAGAGCCGAGGGTTCTGATCACTCTCCATGATGTTCTGGGGGCGAGGTTGGGAGAGCAAAAGGATATGTCGGGAGAGGATGGTTGGAAGAGGGCTTTGTGAGGGATATGAGATTGATGTGGGTTGTTTAATGAGATGAGGTTGTCAGTTTGTGCAAGGATTTCAAGCCCTTTGTCTGTGTCGGGGTTGTTGACGTACCAGGCCGACGTCTTGGCATTGAAATCACCACCCAGGATGAGGTCAGGTTGGTTGGTGATCAGATGGAGCTGGGGGGAGAAGTTTTGGGGAACTGTTGGGCTGGTTTGGGGGGGATGTATAAATTAACTATTGTAATATTGGATGATTTACCAGTGCGGACTTTGATGCTTTGAATTTCTGTGGTGGTGTCGTGGTGGGGGAGGAGGGATTTGAGTTCCGCACTGGTTACTATATAATTAAGGGATTTATGGACTAGGGTGATGAGTCCACCGCCATTGCCGTTGGCCCAGTCCTGTCTGATGGTGGTGAAATTGGTGAATGTAGGTGTTTTGTTTGTGTTGCGTAGTTTTGTTTCTTGTAAGATGGCAATGTGTATATTGTGTTGTATGATGAAGTCTGTGAGTTCTTGTTTTTTGGTGTTTATGCCATCTATGTTTAGTTGAAGTATGTTAATGTTGTGTGTGCGGTGTGTGTTAGGTGTTGCTGCACGGGGGAGAGGAGAGTGTGGGGGGGAAGGAGGTGGAGGTGTTGTTGGAGTTGGAAGTAAGGGTGATGGAGGTGGGAATGTTGGTAAGGGTGATGGAGGTGTGGGTGTTGGTAAGGGTGATGGAGGTGGGAGTGATGGAGAGGGTGGTGGAGGTGGGAGTGATGGAAGAGGTGAGGGACATGTGGAACAGGTCCATGTGTTTGTGTAGTGTTTCATGGATGCTAATGTTGTACATGATAAGTGGGTCCAGTTCTTGCAAGAGTTGCATTGAACTGAACCCTTTGTCTGCCTACTTGATGTGATGGGTTTAGAGCATGTCGGACATGTGTATTTGTTTATGGGTCCAGGATTGCTTTCAATGTCTCCGGCTAGAAGGAGAAGCCGAGAAATGACAGCCGGAGAATCATTCCTCGGTGATGAAAAAATGTGTAGTTGTGTGAGGGTGTGGTATTGCCCGGGTGACCGAAGCCGTTCCCAGGGACTCGCGCCCCCTGGTGGGGGGCGGGGGGATGTTGTGACGATTTGGCCCCCATAGCTTCCTTCCTCGGGAGCTTTGGGGGGTGGTCCCACGGCGTAGACGCCGCCACTCCAGGACCAGAAGTTGCATTGTGTAATTATGCATGTAGATAAAGTCTATGCCAGAGTATGAAGAAAGGAGTTGTGATATTGAATGATGGGATTAGAAATGTCAGAGATGTATGTAAGGGTGGTGTGATATGTATGAACACAGCATAACAACAGTCAGTTGATTCCACAGTGGTATTGGTTTGTTAGCTTCCCAACCAACCCCACTTGTAAGGCTTCATTATTTTAGGGTTGATTCCAGTGGTATTGGTTTGTTAGCTTCCCATCCAACCACACTTGTAAGGCTTCATTATTTTAGGGTTGATTCCAGTGGTATTGGTTTGTTAGCTTCCCAACCAACCACACTTGTAAGGCTTCATTATTCTAGTTTTGATTCCAGTGGTATTGGTTTGTTAGCTTCCCAACCAACCACACTTGTAAGGCTTCATTATTTTAAGGTTGATTCCAGTGGTATTGGTTTGTTAGCTTCCCAACCAACCACACTTGTAAGACTTCATTATTTTAGGGTTGATTCCAGTGGTATTGGTTTGTTAGCTTCCCAACCAACCACACTTGTAAGGCTTCATTATTTTAGAGTTGATTCCAGTGGTATTGGTTTGTTAGCTTCCCAACCAACCACACTTGTAAGGCTTCATTATTTTAGGGTTGATTCCACTGATATTGGTTTGTTAGCTTCCCAACCAACGACACTTGTAAGGCTTCATTATTTTAGAGTCAATTCCACAGTGGTATTGGTTAGTTAGCTTCCTAACCAACCACACTAGTAAGGCTTCATTATTTTCCAAAAGGTGAGTATCCACATTCACAAAATTTATCCAACAGTTAGATAATGATGATCACTGTATAGTTTCTTGTGTAGGTGTTGTTGTATGATTATATTTTGATATGATACTGATTTATTTGTACGATGGAAGGAAAGTGTTGGTGGATATTTGATTGTGACTGTACATAAAGTTTAATATATGATAGAATATATTTATTTATCAATAATTATTAATGCTACATTTTTTGTTATGATGAAATTTAGTGCCATTCAGAAATGATGAAGAAACTCTAGACCCAAACTGAACCACATGATGGAATTAATTGTCTTATTTATAAATGTTGTGTTGATAATACTAAAAGAATATAATTTAATCTTTTCAGGTGTAAACACTAAGATGTCTTTATTAAGCCTCAACACACCTTGTATCAAGGTTAGTATTATTATTATTATGTTTCTTATGTTTATTATTATTATTATATTTATTATTATTATGTTTATTATTATGTTTCTTATGTTTATTATTATGTTTATTATTATTATGTTTATTATGTTTATTATTATTAGTTTTATTAGTTTTATTATTATTATTATTATTATTATCATATTCATTACTATTATTATTATTATTATTATTATTAGTTTTACTTTTTTATTATTGTTATTTTTTTATTATTATTATTATTGTTATTATTATTATTATTATCATATTTATTACTATTATTATTATTATTATTATTATTATTATTATTATCATATTTATTACTATTATTATTATTATTATTATTGTTATCATTATTATTATTATTATATTTATCATTATTTTTATTATTTAGATTATTATTTTTATTATTATTATTTTTATCATTAATATTATTATTATTTTTATTTTTATCATTATTATTATATATATATTTTTTTTATCATCATTATTATTATTATTTTTATCATTATTATTATTATCATTTTTATTATTATTATTTTTATTATTATTATTATTATTATCATCATTATTATTTGTATTAAGGCGTCTTCTATTTATGCCACTCGATCAACCCGGGTTGGCAACCTGTGTTGCTCTGAAAGACCCGGGTTGTATTGTGTAAATAGAACACGCCGACCACCAACCCGGGTTGATGTTCCTTTGTTTGTAAACATTGAAGATGGCATCGCAAGACTCAGTAGAGCAGTTTTTCCCAGCATTATGCTCGGCACTCTCAGAATTTGATGACAAATCGAGTGTTTCCCTACCTGCATATATATGTCGATAGTGTAGTTATGGGCTTAACAAGTGGAAATGTGACTGATGCCAGCCATTGGCCATGTGTTAGCTTCATTAAAAAGCTACTCTCAGATTGTTCAGGAATCTGTGCAGCAGATCATACTTTGCAATTGCAAGGAGTATAATTTGTGGCTGAAATAGTACAGTAACCATTCCTGACAAATTGGAGAAACTTGTGTTTTTTCATACTAAAGTCAATAAAAAAAACTTGAGCATGCCTACAAGTATGATTAATAACCCAATCAATAGTGAATATACTTCTGTATATAATGATTTAGGTTTAACTGTTGCTTTCATTTATGTAAGTAGGTTAAAATTAAATACATTATTGTTATTTTTATTATGTGTATATTTAATCTCTGGGACTGTGAAGCCAAATGGTAAATGGAGTTCAGGGTAGATAGGGAAAGCATAACAGGAAACCGGTTATTTAAAGAAAAATTAGAAAATAACAAAATCCATTTATAACTTCTGGAAGTTATGAGAAAATCAAATAAAATCGCTTGAAAATTAAAAAGACCCTGAACAAATAATAAATTACTACGAGAATGGGAGTCTGTTGAAAGGATATCCCCTGCCCTAACATTTGATCTCTAGACAAATATAATATAATTAGGTTTATTAGGTTTCCAACTCCAGTCCAACACACACACACACTACACAACATAAAACTGAATCAATTTAACAATTTAAAATTCTAGATACAGTATTCTCTTGTGACAATAAACCAGCAACTAAGGCCAGTATAAACCAGTACAGTACATAAAAATACAACACAAACAAGGGCCATTCAGAATAAACTAGTATATATACATATTGCCTCAAGGATGATATTTCTTTATTCACTGTCAGACTCATGTTGCCTCGTTTTCTGCTTTGATCTTAATTATGAGTTAATTTTTTTATAATTTTAATTAAATCTTCGCAGTTCTTTTATAAGTTCCTTCCTATGGTCTGCCCTGCTGGCTTCACTATCCTTGACCACTTGAATATTTTCTTTAAGTAGGTCTACATCTTAAGTGAGTAGCTTTCTCACTTCAGTATTATGGGATGGTGGAAGTTAACCTCCACCTACTACCCACAGTTGATGTGATGGCACAGTCCCTTGTTGTGAAGTACCAGCGGAAGCACTTGCTTCTGTTGTTGGGGGAATTGGAGCTGTTGTAGGTGGCTGTATATTCACTAATGATGGTACAGCAGGCGATGGCATGAGAGGTAATGGCACACCAGGGTCATCAGGGTCCAAATCGGGTTTTTGATATGCTGGTTCCAACACACATGTTCCTCTTGCAGCATAGCTTTTGTGGCTGGAACCAGCTTCATAAGAACAACCCTGTGGGTAATATATAAGGTTTTAAAAATTTGACACAGAAACACCTCAAAAGTACTACTTTAAGTAGAGCAAAAGATATGGAATATATAATTTTACCGAAACAATTTTGGACATTTAAATAATCCCAGGGTCTACTTATTTGAAGTTTGATGGGTAATATTGGTAAGCAATCCATAAAATATTTAATATTTTTCTGTTCTTGAATCAGCCAGACTTAACCCAAGCTAACTGAACTGGACTTGGACCAAATTACTGGGACCTAACCTGGGTAAATTACCAAGATCTAACAAAGGCAGACTACTGGGACTTAACTTGGACAAACATCAGTGTGTGGAGCCTTTTAAATTAAGTTAGAGGGTCAAGCATGGTCAAAATGCACTAGTACCCTTTAATTTCATCATAAAAATAATGGAATACAAATCAGAGATATAAAAAAGTGGCACATCTTTCAATTATATTTGCTGGTTACTCTACCCACACTTTGGTGTCCAGTATTTGAATCAACAATTTCTATAACATGCAGGCTGATATTTGCAAGGAAAATCTGCAGTCACAGGAAGAGGAAGGAGTCTTGTTCAGTCCATCACCACCCTGTTAAAAGTTGTCTGTGGCAGGTTGTGCATAATAATAGACATTTCCCTCAAATGCTACTGATTAGGGTCCTCATGCCACTTCAAAATCATATTTCCTTTATGTATTTTGAAGATAACTTCTCATATTATGCTAAAATGTCATATATATTTCTGTAAAAGGCCTTACCAGTATTTGTTTTGGTAGCATCAGCTGATGAGCAACCCATAAAAGTTGCCAGATACCGTCACGTAACCCTGCTATCGAGATGGGTTGCTCCGGGTTGCCCTCCGACCAACCCGGGTTGGGGTGAACTGGGTTGCCTGGTGTAAATAGAAGATGCCTTTATTATTATTATTATTATTATTATTATTATTATTCTTAAAGGTTAGATTAGGTCCTTGTCCCTGGTTATACAATGAATAATAACTTGTATCCATCATTATTATTATTATTAAAGGTTATCCTGTGATGAAATAAGAAATTTAGAGGTTAGTAAGTCCTTCAAATATTGCCATGAAACACACACACCTATATGGAATGAGCTTGTTTGTTTTGTGGCATGGTCAGGAGGAATCAGAAGCCTTCAATTATCTATATATATATATACCCCATAAGGCATTTACACGGCTAACATTCTTTCGTTTGTGTGCTTACAAACAAATACCAACCCCTGTGGAATCGACCCATTGTTTACACTCACATCTTCACTATTGTCAAGTGAGATGTATGTTTTGGCAGGGCCTTCTACACCCATTCATTTTTAATATTGCTCTGAAGGACAATGGTGTGTGTGTGTGTGTGGAGAGACATGGGAGGTTGTGTGTGTGTGTGTGTGTGGAGAGACATGGGAGGTTGTGTGTGTGTGTGTGGAGAGAGAGACATGGGAGGTTGAATGTGTGTGTGTGTGTGTGTGTGTGTGTTGTCATGCCCCTTGACAGCGTCTACCTCAGTAGGATTGTATATCATGTATTTCTGTAGGATTGTTTACTATGTATGGTTGTAGAGACCCTCAGCCATTTGTATATTATACATTGTATGATTGTATAGACCCTCAGCCACTGACGATCGTTCCCGCACCACTTCCTTCCCCCTTAACTATTAACGAGGCAGTCTCTCGTTCGACTCCCCAGAGAGTCGAGTGCCTTCACTCCCTTCAGGAGGTTTCGAAGGTACTTCTTCGAAGCAGGCCGGGCTTCACCCGCCTGTATATAAGGCGCCTAGCTTGTCCCAGAAATTCAGTCTCATCAGCAGCTCGGCTGCATCTCGACATCAGGGCCTTTTCTCTCTCCCAAGGTTTTGTAAGGTTGTGGTCCGGGAGTGTATTCTAGGTGTGCTGCCTCCACTTCACCCAGATAAGTTTTTGTGGCTGTGTTGTGTACCATTTGTATGGTATGTCCCTGTTCTCATTTGTGCTGTGTAACTGTTCACTGTCCTGTTTCAACTCGGGAGTTATATGTTCTGTTCTGGAGTTGGTGAATAACTATTTTAAACTAAACTAAACCTGGTTGTTTCGTGCTTACCTTAATTAACCAACTACGGTGACGAGTGGCTTATCACAGTGATACTGAGCCCCTAGACTGGTAATCATTGCTCACTGCCCATTACTGTGCTAGGCCAGATCGTTACATGGGGGCCTGTCCGGGATCCGATTGTTGTGAATTGTTTGCACAGTACATGGAGATAGGGACCTGCCTGCATACTAGGAAATTATGCCCGTTAGGTTAGGAGTGGAATAATTCTTAAATTGTTGTACTAAAGTTACTTCGTGGATTCATACGTTGACTCTACACTTGGCCAGTGTGGTGTTAGGGTATCCTCCTATAGGTGATGTGATACATAAACAACTGGAAACTGAAAACCACAGGTTCAGTGGTAATACTTGTCCCTGTGTCAAACACAAACTTACACTACCCACCTGAGAGATAAAGACTGGCTCCCGCCATCGTCATCTGGAGACTCCTCATTTTCATTTCTAATTCTTAAGAGACAAGAGAGCTCTTCTCATCAGTTAACTAGTATATACACTCAACTGTGCGTTTGACCAGCCTCAATCTGTTTAGCGAGCGCTAAGTCTGTCTGTCTGTGAGTATGAGCGGGAAATACACCACACTCATTTCATGTCCCTGGCAAACGGCAGTTTGAAGTGTCTACGGCTGTCTATTGCTAGTTTGGGAAGCAAGTCCTTGAGCCTTCTAATGTGATTTTAGTGTCTTATGTTTTTTTTGTGTATTGTTGTTGATTAATACTAAGTAGCTATTGGGCATAAACTTCTAGTGGTGGAATCGGAACTGGTCTCAAGTCACAATGTCAAGTTTCGACCCAGTCGAGTTTGTCGGTAACCCGTCGGTGGAGGAGTTGGTTGATGCTAACGTCAGAAAGGATGATTTAAAGTACTTAGCCACTAGTTATAACATTCCCTTCACATATAGTACTACGAAAGCCCAGTTGAAAGAAATGGTTCTTGCTCATCTGAGAGTGACGGGAGGCAACTCACAAGGGGTGGTACAAACCAACGACCCGAAGGAGACCCTGGCGATAGAGAAGGTGAAGCTTGAAGCCATGAAATTGAAACTACAGTACGAACTAACCGAGCGAGACAACGCGAAGATAAAGTTCCAGTTCGAGGAGCAACGTCGAGAAGAAGAGCGACACGAACGTGCCCTCGAAAGGCAACACGAGCTACACCTTCTCCAACTAAAGGCTAGTCCAGTAGCCCCACAGACTTCAGAACCAGTAAACTTCGACGTTGGTAAACACCTCAAGCTTGTACCTGCCTTCTCCGAAGATAATCCCGAAGTTTTCTTCAGAGAATTCGAGTCCACCGCCTCCCATTTTCAGTGGCCAAGGGACCATTGGGTATGGCTAATTAAGCCTAAACTTGTAGGTAGGGCTATCACTGTATGTGACGGGATAGAGGATAATACAAACTATGACTCGGTTAAGGAAGCTATAATCTCCTCCTATTCAATCTCCACCGAAGGTTACCGACAGGCCTTTAGGAACCTAAACAAAACCTATGTCCAGACTTTCACAGAGTTTGCTTCTGAGAAATTAAGAGCTTTCCGGAGGTGGGTGAAGTCGGCGAATGTTGCCACTTTTGATGAATTAGCTAACTTAATAGTCACTGAAGAATTCAAACGAAAAGTTCCGTATTCCATCATGGTGCACATTATTGACAAGGAGGAAACTGACTTAATCAGGGCAGCCAATATCGCCGATGTTTTTTCCCTTATCCATCGCCACGGGCTGAGAGAAAAGGCCTTGGGAGAGAAGAGACCTAATATTGTTAGGACAGATGCAGGTTCTCACACTAACCCTGGTAAACCCGTTGGACAGAGTCTCCCTGAACAATTTAAAACCATTTGTAGATACTGTAAGAAGGAAGGACATTTTGTTAAAGATTGTCCTGACCCTAGATGTAAGGTGGCAAAGGGTAGTACCAATACCAACCCGTTCACTCGACCAGTAGCTACCACTAATGTTGTTCAGCCACCCCCACAAGATCTCTTCCAGCCTTTCCGATCGACTGGCACCGTATCCCTCGGTGCTGGTATGGAGCTATACCCTGTACAGATCATCAGGGATACCGCATCTGCCCAGTCTCTAATCACCAAGTCCTCTCTACCCAACATCGATAACAACTTGACAGGGGAAAAGGTGCATCTCCAAATGCTGCACGCAAGTACTCCAGTGCCCCTGGCCAAGATCCATCTCGGCTGTGATGCAGTAACGGGACCCGTAATCGTAGGGGTTATTGATACTCCCTTGCCCATTCCTGACTCCACCTTCCTCCTGGGAAATGACCTGGCCGGCAGTTTGGTCGTACCCTTGCTGTCCACGCAGGATTCCCCACTGCCATACAACCCTACCGAGGCTATAGAGAGGGTCCAACCAACGTTGTTCCCCAGTTGTGCAGTCACTCGCGCCCAAGCTCACTGTGCCCTGCCTGAAGATGAAGTCCTAACGCAACATCTTCCGGCTGGGGCATCCCTGAAGGAGCTGATCTCTGAGCATAAACTGGAGGAAGCGCAGAGGTTGGATCCTACTTTAACGGTACTCCAAAGGAAGGCTATCCTTAAGGACAATGTCCTCCATTCCCCATCTTACTACTATGAGGGTGACATATTAATGAGATTCTATAGGCCACCTAGACTAACAGATGATGACACTTGGGCTGAAACCCATCAGGTTGTGTTGCCACAAACTATCAGGACATCTGTAATGGAGATCGCTCATGAAGGTTTTGGGGGGCACCTCGGAATCAAGAAAACTTATTTGAAGCTACTTAATAACTTCTATTGGCCCGGCATGAAACAAGATGTAACCAAATTCATAAACTCTTGCCATACTTGTCAGATAGTGGGTAAACCTAACCAGGCACTCCCTCAGTATCCACTACAGCCCATTCAAGTCCCTTCTGAACCTTTCCAAAAGATCCTCATAGACATCGTTGGCCCTCTCCCTAGAACAAAAAGAGGAAACCAATACATCCTCACTGTCATGTGCCCAAGTACCCGCTATCCAGAAGCTTTTCCATTAAAAAATATTTCGGCTAGGACCATCTCTAACATTCTCATTCATATGTTCACTTCTTATGGTATTCCCCAGGAAATACAAAGCGACCGAGGCTCTAACTTCACGAGTGATCTCTTCCGCCAGGTACTACATGAACTCGACATCCAACAGACTCTGTCCACGGCTTACCATCCTCAGTCTCAGGGAGCTCTTGAACGGTGTCATCAGACCTTGAAATCAATGATCCGTAAGTACTGTAATGAAGGGGATCGGGACTGGGATGAGGGGTTACCATTCCTCTTGTTTGCTATCCGAGAAGCCCCGCAAGAGTCCCTTGGTTGCTCCCCCTTTGAACTCCTCTTTGGTAGGAAAGGGAGAGGTCCGCTTAAGGTAATCAAAGATAAATTAATCCAACCCTCTCCAGCACGACTAGTAACTGTAACAGCTTACCTGGAAAACCTTAAGAATAGACTCAGTAAGGTGCGTCAGTTTGCATCTGATAACTTAGTAAAAGCACAGGAAAAGATGAAAGCTAGGTATGATGTGAACACTAGGTTGAGGGAGTTCAAAGAGGGAGACCAGGTGTTAGCCTACCTCCCAGTCCCAGGGTCCCCCTTGTCAGCCAAGTATCAAGGTCCTTATATGGTAAAAAGAAAGGTTGATGACCGGAATTACATCTTGAATACCCCTGACCGTCGCAAGTCCACACAGCTAGTGCATATCAATTTAATAAAATTATACCTTACCCGAGAACCTGCACCTGATCCATTGAGACTCCCCTGTAACATTATAAATACTGACGAGAACACACTGGAAAATCTAACCCCAGACAATGAGTGGGAAGGTTGTTCCAATTCCGAAATCTTGCAGGCGTTGCCTGGGTACTTAAAAAACCTAACTGAAACTCAAGTAGACGAGATCTCCAGTGTGTTGTCTCAGTACATAGATGTATTCTCTGATAAGCCTGGATATTGTGAGATCGTGCGCCCTGACGTTGAACTCATGCCAGGAACTAACCCCATCCGACAGTCACCCTACAGAGTCCCACACAGGAAGAAAGAACAGCTGGAGAAAGAACTGGACTACCTCCTGGATCATGGCTTGGCGGTCCCGAGCAGGTCACCCTGGGCCTCACCGTGCTTGCTGGTACCTAAAGAGAGCGGACAGTTTCGACTCGTCGTGGACTACCGACGGGTTAACGCTGCCACTACACCTGACGCCTATCCCCTTCCCAGAATTGATGATCTTATTGATGCGGTGGGCCAGTCTAAGTTCATAACCAAAATTGACTTACTAAAAGGTTACCATCAGATCCCACTAACTAATAGGGCTCAAATCATTTCAGCTTTCATCACTCCCTTTGGCCTTTTTCAGTATTTAGTCATGCCTTTTGGACTTAGGAATGCCCCCGCTACATTCCAACGTACTATGAACTGCCTATTACAAGATCTAAATGGAGTAAATGTGTACTTAGATGATGTAATTATATATACAGAGACCTGGTCCCAACATCTGCAGCGACTGACTAACGTCCTGGGAAGGCTGCGTGATGCCCATCTGACCATCAACTTGGCCAAGACTACCTTCGGCGGCGCAGTGGTCACCTACCTGGGACACGAAGTGGGTCGCGGCCGAGTTCGACCAAAATCGGCAAACGTGGACGCCATCCTTGCCTATCCTGTCCCCCACACGAAGAAGGCGCTGATGCGGTTCCTGGGGATGGCAGGGTTCTATAGGCGGTACTGCCCTAACTTCTCTGCTGTGGTGGCCCCACTTACTCGCCTGACCAGCAGCAAAGTGACCTACATGTGGACTGCCGACTGTAAAGCCTCGTTCAACCAGCTCAAGACCTATCTCGCACATGGTCCTGTCTTGGTAGCTCCTGACCTGTGCCTCCCCTATCTCCTACAAACTGATGCTAGCGAGGGTGCCCTTGGTGCTGTCCTCCTCCAGGAGAGAGATGGGGTGTTGCATCCTATAGCGTATCACTCCGCCACGTTCAACAAGCACCAACGTAACTACAGCACCATCGAGAAGGAGCTCCTAGCAATCATCTCTGCCTTCAAGAAGTTCGAGTGTTACCTCTACGGACAACAGAAGATACAAGTCTACACTGACCACAATCCCTTGACCTTCCTCACCAGAACCCAGTTCTCCAATCAACGCCTTCTGCATTGGTCCCTCTACCTACAGCCATATCATATAGAGATTAAGCATATTAAAGGTTCTGAAAACTACTTTGCGGACGCGCTGTCAAGGGGCCTCATGATGTGTGCAGCCTAAACTCCTGTAAAGTTTAGTCTCCCAAGGGGGGAGGTGTCATGCCCCTTGACAGCGTCTACCTCAGTAGGATTGTATATCATGTATTTCTGTAGGATTGTTTACTATGTATGGTTGTAGAGACCCTCAGCCATTTGTATATTATACATTGTATGATTGTATAGACCCTCAGCCACTGACGATCGTTCCCGCACCACTTCCTTCCCCCTTAACTATTAACGAGGCAGTCTCTCGTTCGACTCCCCAGAGAGTCGAGTGCCTTCACTCCCTTCAGGAGGTTTCGAAGGTACTTCTTCGAAGCAGGCCGGGCTTCACCCGCCTGTATATAAGGCGCCTAGCTTGTCCCAGAAATTCAGTCTCATCAGCAGCTCGGCTGCATCTCGACATCAGGGCCTTTTCTCTCTCCCAAGGTTTTGTAAGGTTGTGGTCCGGGAGTGTATTCTAGGTGTGCTGCCTCCACTTCACCCAGATAAGTTTTTGTGGCTGTGTTGTGTACCATTTGTATGGTATGTCCCTGTTCTCATTTGTGCTGTGTAACTGTTCACTGTCCTGTTTCAACTCGGGAGTTATATGTTCTGTTCTGGAGTTGGTGAATAACTATTTTAAACTAAACTAAACCTGGTTGTTTCGTGCTTACCTTAATTAACCAACTACGGTGACGAGTGGCTTATCACAGTGATACTGAGCCCCTAGACTGGTAATCATTGCTCACTGCCCATTACTGTGCTAGGCCAGATCGTTACAGTGTGGAGACATGGGAGGTTGAATGTGTGTGTGTGTGTAGAGAGAGACATGGGAAGTTGCATGCGTGTGTGTCTGTGTGTGTGTAGAGAGAGACATGGGAGGTTGAATGTGTGTGTGTGTGTGTAGAGAGAGACATGGGAGGTTGAATGTGTGTGTGTCTGTGTGTGTGTAGAGAGAGACATGGGAGGTTGAATGTGTGTGTGTGTAGAGACATGGGAGGTTGTGTGTGTAGAAAGAGACATGGGAGGTTGAATGTGTGTGTGTGTGTGTGTAGAGACATGGGAGGTTGAATGTGTGTGTGTGTGTGTGTTTAGAGAGAGAGACATAGGAGGTTGAATGCGTGTGTGTCTGTGTGTGTGTAGAGAGAGACATGGGAGGTTGAATGTGTGTGAGTGTGTGTGTGTGTAGAGAGAGAGACACGGGAGGTTGAATGCACACCGTAACTCCAAACACACACACACTGTCACTCCAAACACACACACACACACACTGTCACTCCAAACACACACACACACACCGTAACTCCAAACACACACACACACACACACTGTCACTCCAAACACACACACACACACACACACTGTCACTCCAAACACACACACACACACACTGTCACTCCAAACACACACACACACACTGTCACTCCAAACACACACACACACACACACACACACACCGTCACTCCAAACACACACACACACACACACACACACACACACACACACACCGTCACTCCAAACACACACACACACACACACTGTCACTCCAAACACACACACACACACACACCGTCACTCCAAACACACACATACACACCATCACTCCAAACACACACACACACTGTCACTCCAAACACACACACACACTCACTCCAAATGCTAAAGGTAGTCCATCGTGTTCGATGATAACTTCCTCTGCCGCTTCATCGGTGAATCCTTCTATGGCTGTATAGTCCAATTCTTGATACACATTGTCTGCCATAGGTGGGGCAGGTGTAGTCTGGGTTTGGAGGAAGAGGAGTAGCCTGACTTGTGTGTCTCCTCTGATGTTTGTCTTGGATTGCCCTTGTTCTATTGTCTTCAAGCAGCTGAGTCCCTTCATGGCAAAGTGATCTCCATCGGCTGTGGTTAGTAACAAGAGTCTCCAGTTGTGTGTGATCAATGCTGCATTTCTTCAGAGTTGTCTTCATTTGATCTTTGAATCGCTTTTTTGGACCACTTGCTCTTCTTTCACCTCCATGTAGTTGGCTGTATAGTATCTTATGTGGGAGACGCTCCTCAGGCATCCTTATAGCATGCCCCAGCCAACGTAGTTGGTGATGAAAGATGGTAGCTTCAAAGCTAATAGAGGATGTTCTGCTTAATTAATTTGTCTGTATGTGGGACTCTGTCACGCCAGTTTATGCCCAGAATGCGCTGTAAGCAATTGATGTGATAAGCTTCTAAGGATTTGATGTGGTGTCTGTATGTTATCCATGATTCACAACCATACAAAAGAGTTGATATGCATACAGCCTTGCATACAAATATATTGGTTATTATATTAAGATCTTTTTTTAGGAAGACTCTTTCTTTCAGGCGACCAAAGGATACAGACGGTTTTGGATTTCCTCATCCAAGTTACAATTTTCAGACAGGATGCTTCCTAAATACTTGAAGTTAGATAAGTTTGTGAGTTCATTGCCTAGGATGTGAAAGGTAGGCAGTTCAGGAGGGGCAGCAGCTCCCCATTGGCAAAGAACTTCAGTCTTTTGTATGTTAATAGAAAGACCCATCCTCCTGTAAGCATTTTCAATTGCTGTAAGGGCAGCTTGTAATGCCTCTGGTGTGTGTGCCACCAGAGCACAATCGTCAGTGTATTGTAATTCAAGGATGCGTTTAGATGTTAGTTTGGTCTTAGCCTGAAATTTCCTTATATTAAACAGATTTCCATCTAGCTTAAAGTCAATAATTACACCACTTTCTTCTTCTATGTCTCTTTTTAAAAGTGTTGTCACACATACTAGCAAAATGTTAAATAGGGTTGGAGCCACGACATCACCTTGTCTGACTCCAGTACATACGGGAAGAGGTTTAGATTCATGTTTACCTACAGTAACTCTTTCCATCATTCCTTCATGAAACTGTCTTAGGATGTTGAGGAATTTCGAAGATCTTGCCATTGTTTTAATATGGCTTGTGAAGATGGGTTATTTAGAGTAGCAGAGTGAGCTTTATGCAAATTATCTAAAAGGGTGTAGATTCTGTCCTTGTTCTCGTCGAACCAATCTTGGTGCTTCCTACCTCTGTAGCCAATTGCATCAACTGCAGCCTCATATAACAGTGAGCTTATAGATGTCCATATATCATTGACTGAGTCATCAGCTCCCAAGTGAAGTTCAAAATCTGTCAGCTTTTCAGCTACTGCTCTGCGCAGTGGCAATATCGTAACCAATGAGGTAAGAGGTATGCAGCCATTGCGCAGTGGCTACTATCCAGAATTGGGAAGTTCTTTACAAAGCACCTCGGTGACCTACCCCTCCACAGGAAGGGTAGGTAAGTCTCACCCCGCCTCCACGTGGTGACCTCGGTGGACACCTCCCTATTTTTTCATTATTTTATTTTATAGATGCTGGAGGTGAAGCTGAAGGGGGAGGCGGTGTGGAGGCACAGTAGGTCCCTCCACATATAGGTTTTGATTTCCTCTTTAATATTTTTTTAGAGACAAAATAATTTTTAAATTATAATTGTAATTATTTTATCAAATATAGGTTTTAATTTCCTTTTTAAATTTGTATTGACAAAATTATTTTTAAATTATAACTATAATTATTTTTAAAAGTGTAGAATATGCATTTCTGCCTTTTTTCTCTTTTATTACAGTTTGGTGTTTTTAAAAGGAACTTTGACAATTCTGATGGCCCGTGTCCCTCCGGGATTGAGCGCTGCGTTGGCCTTGCCAGCCACCAGTGGCCCCCCGATGGGGGGATGGACAGCTGCAGCTAGTGGCGGAGAAGGGTCTCCAGTCTGCCCTGTGGGGGGTAGGAAAGGGGAAGAATGCTTGAGAGTAGTAGCAATGAATGTGAATGGAATGGTGAATGAGGTGAAAAGGAGAGAGTTTGTGGAGTGTGTCAGAAGAAGCAAGATAGATGTATGTGGAGTATCAGAAACGCATATGAAAGGATGGGGGGTGGAAGAGTGTAGGAATAGAGGGAAGAGTGTGTTGTGGGAAGGAATGGAAGGAGACGTGACATGGACGGGTAGGGATGAAAAGTGTAAAGGGAGAGGAAAGGAAGGGTGTGCATTGTTGGTTTCTGGGAGGGTGTGGAAGGGAATGGACGGACATGGAAGGAAGAGGACAAGGATAGTATGGATGAGAAGCAAGATTGGGATAGTGAAATATGCATGGGTCTGCGCGTATGCACCAGTGAACGCGCAGACCAAGGTAGGAAAAAGGAAAATGAAAGAGTTTTGGGATGGGTTAAATGAATGTCTGAGAAGTTTTGAAAGGGGGAGGAGGGTTGTGCTTGTGGGAGACATGAATGGGAAGGTAGGGAATGAAAGAATAGGAAATGTAGTTGGCAAGGGGGGTGTGAATGGAATAAATGAGAATGGTGAGTGCCTGGTGGATGTGTGTGCTGAAGCGGGGTTGTTCCTCGCCAACACCTGCTTCGAGCACAGACTGATCCACAGGTATACATGGAAGAGGAGGGATGAAAGGGGAGAGCAAATGAGTTGGATAGATTATATAGCTGTGGATGAAAGGATAAGGAAAGATGTGATGGATGCTAGAGTGGTGAGAGGAATGTTCCAGTGCTCTGACCACTATGCGGTGTTGGCAAGGATTAGAGTCAGGGCAAAATGGGAGTATGGCAGGAAGGATAGAGGGGGGAACAAGAGGGAGGTGGCAAGCGGAAGATTGAATGACAGTGAGTACAGAGAGGTATATAAGAGGAGGGTGGGTGAGGTGCTGGAGGATGCAATGCTGAGTATGGGGGAGGGAGTGGGGGTGAATGAGGTGTACGAAAGGTTTAAGACAATAGTGATGAGAACAGCAGCAGAGGTAGTGGGAAGCAAGTCACAGAAGAGGGGAAAGAAAAGGAGTGCTTGGTGGTCAGATGAAGTGAAGGATGCAATAGCGAAGAAAAGGAAGGCATATAGGAGAACACTACAGAGGAATGAGTCAGAGGAAGTGAAAAAGAGGTGGAAGAGAGAATATAATGTTTGTAAGAGACAAGTGAAGAGGATGGTGAGTGAGAGTAAATGGAGAGTGGATGAGGAGTTTGGTAGGATATTGAGTGAGAAGTTTAAAGAAAATAAGAAATTATTCTGGAAGGAGATTAAAAGAGAAAGAGGAGAAGGAAAGTCTGGTAGCGTGAGAATGAAGAGAGAGGATGGAGTTACTGTGGGTAGAAGTGGGGAAGTGAAAGAAGTGTTGAAGAGGCACTTTGATCGCTTGATGAATGAAGGGACGGGAGGGGAGGCGGTGGTGACATGCATGGGGATGGAGGCAGGTGGTAGACGACAGTGTGTACAGGGAGAACTGGGAAGGGAAGAGGTTAGGAAAGCAATAGGAAAGTTGAAGATGGGAAAGGCACCGAGGGTGGATGGGATAACTGCTGAAATGTTAAAGTGTGGGGGGGAGGTAGTGGTGGAGTGGATGTTGCTTATATGTACATTGGCTTGGAGGCAGGGAGAGGTGCCAGAGGATTGGAAGAGAGCCATAATTGTACCTTTGTATAAGGGGAAGGGAAGTAAGGATGAGTGTGGTAGCTATAGGGGAAAAGGCCTTCTTAGTGTACCGGGGAAGGTTTACGGGAAGGTTATTACGGAGAGACTGATTGAAGTAACAAGGAATAAAGTTAGTGAGGAGCAGGGAGGATTCAGAAAGGGTAGAGGATGTGTGGACCAAATATTTGCATTAAAATCAATAGTGGAGAAGTATATTGGGAAGGGTAAGAAGTTGTATGCTGCCTTCAAGGACCTGGAGAAGGCATACGATAGGGTTGATAGGAAAGCTATGACAGAGGTGTTGAGAATTTATGGTGTTGGGGGGCCTTTGCTGAAAGGCATTGAGGCTTTTTATGTAGATGCAAAAGCATGTGTACGGGTAGAGGGTGATCTAAGTGAGAGTGTTAATATTAGTGTAGGGCTGAGACAGGGATGTGTTATGTCACCATGGTTGTTCAATATATATATGGATGGTTGTATGAGAGAGGTGAAAGCCAAAGTGAATGGTCTGGGGGTGAAGTTGAGGCTGAATGAAGCAAATTGGTCCCTGGTGGCAAGTTTGTTTGCGGATGACACTGTGCTGATGGCTGAGAATGAAAGGAATTTACAGAGAGTGGTGGACGAATTTCAGTCTGTGTGTAAACGAAGGAAACTGAAGGTGTATGTTGGTAAAAGTAAAGTGATGGTATTTGAAAGAGCAGAAACTTAAGTGATTGACTTTGCTACACCTTACAGAGTGGCTGTACCAACTGGGACGAAGTGTGAGATAACTCTGAGGGGCGAGAGGATGGAGGAAGTGAAGGAGTTTAAGTACCTGGGTACAGTTATGTGTAAACATGGAAGTATGGAAGGAGAAATTAGGGAGAGAGCAGTGAAGGGTAGACAGGTCATAGGATCACTGGGGAGGATTATGAAGGGTAGAAGTGTTAGTGTGGAAGTGAAAAGGGGACTACGAAATAGTATAATCCTGCCAACACTGATGTATGCGTCGGAGACATGGACATGGAGTAGGGCTCACCAGTCTAGAATAGGTGTTGTGGAAATGAGTTACTTGAGAGGAAGATGTGGACTTACTAGATGGGATGGAGAAAGTAATGACTAATGAGAGTGTGTATGAGAGGTGTGGTATGAGTGAGAAGGCAATTGGCATTGAGTGTGGAGTGGTTGAGAGAGTGAAACGTGATACATTGAGGTGGTTTGGACATCTAGAGAGAATGCAAGGTGAGGAGTTTGTAAAGAAGGTGTATGGAAGTGAAGTTGTGGGACCTGGTGTGAGAGGCAGACCTCCGGCTAGGTGGCAGAACAGAGTGGAGGAGTATGTAAGTGAGAGAAACGTGTGGGGTAGAGGAGGGCTTGAACAAGTAAGGAGGGAGTGTTGGAACAGGGAGAACTGGAGACACTTCTGCCGTGGCCACCCCCTTGGGGGGAGTTCCCGGAGGGAACGAGGCGTCAGAGCTATAGATAGATAGATGGCGGAATGCAGTGCTGTTATTTTCATTCTACAGTGCTGCACAATTTAATTTTTTTCTTCCTTGATTGTTGTCTGCGTATTGGTGGTCGTACATGTAAGTTGAGCTTAGCAATTATCATACGATGGTCAGTCCAACATTCCACTCACCTTATGGCTGGAGTCAGTAAGACATCTTTCAGGTCTCTTGATCGCACTATTATGTAATCAATTAGGTGCCAGTGTTTGGATCTGGGGTGCATCCAGGAAGTCTTATATTTGTTCTTCTGTTGAAAGATAGTGTTTGTTATTTTTAGATCATGCTTGGCACATAGGTTTAATAGTCTAAGTCCATTTGAGTTTGTGTGTCCAATACCGAGGTTCCCTATCACTCCTCCCCATGTTTGATTGTTACTGCTGACTCTAGCATTAAAATCTCCCAGTAATATAATTTTGTCGTTTCTTGGGATATGATTTAAGGTGTCATCTAGAGCTTGATAAAAGCGATCTTTTCCTTCACTGTTGCTTGGTTGGGTTGGAGCATTTGCACTTATAAGTGTGGCATGTCGGTGTTTTGCTAAGGGAATGCGGAGAGTCATTAACCTTTCAATTATGCCAGCTGGCATTTCTAGAAGCTTAGGTAAAAGACTATTTTTTATTGCAAAACCAACACCATGCAGGTGCTGGCCATCTTTAGGGTAGCCCTTCCAGGAAAAGGTGTACCCTTCTCCAACTTCATTTAGTGATCCCTCTTCTAGAAACCTCGTCTCACTCAGGGCAACAATATCCACTTTGTAACGTCTCAGTTCCGCGGCAATGAAAGCCGTTCTGCGTTGTGGTCTATCCGTTCTTCGGTTGGTGTCTAGCAGAGTTCTAATATTCCATGTGGCAATTCTTAGAGGTATTTGTTTATTTCTTCTTGTGTTTCGACTGCTAGGTGGAATGTCCCGATATGTGCGGTTACCTATCCAGGAAAGGTAGAGTGACCAATGTGTAGGCCACCTTTTCTAGGCCCCTCCCCATTTGGGGTAAGCAGTGCGGTTCATCAGTAGGCCTGCTCAGTCACTCAGGGGTCTGCCGAAAGCAGCTGCTACTCCTATCCCAGCTGCTAGCGACCATATATAGCCCTGTGCCGCTGACGTGCAGGGGTCAAGCTAGAGGCTTCCAGTGCATTCAGACCTTCCCCCGTCACTCTTCCCCCATCGCCGTCAGACTTTGTGAAGTTGGTGAAAAATATAGATAAGGACTCTGTGATTTACAGGAGAAGATACCTGCACAAAGAAGTTGTTTAAAGTGGCAAAGAGGGTGTGCAAACCCCAGTGACACTATCTTGATCATAGAGAGGGTGATTCCATTGGCAAGGAAAAGATCCAGGACAATGGGCACCTCCCCATGACTGTAGGAAGTTGCCAGAACTCCAGTTTGTCGGAGAACTGCCTTAAAAGTACACCTCCAAGTACTTTCTTTTCTCTCAGGGTTAGCTCCCCTAGCTTTACGTTTTACTTGACTAACCCACAAGGAAGTGGGGGGCAGTGGTTGGTAGGTGCCAGGTTGTGTCCACCCACCGGCGGGCCTGCACACCGTACCTCTGGGGCCCACTGCTGCTCAGAGATCCCCTGTTGATTTAGCCTAGGGTAGCAAGACCTCTAGTTACCGTGAGTGGCCACGAGGAGGCACAACAGGAGTCTTGATGATGGAGAGGCTTTGTACTGGCAGGGGAAGACTTACGTATACAGCTTCCCCGTTCACCACAGGGGCTAGCCAGCGGCAGTGGCTGAAAACGAGAAGTCAAGCAAAGCATGTACAGTACTTACCACCCACAGTAACACTGCACTAGACACATCTCATCACCCTGTGTGATCACACACACACACACACACACCGTCACTCCAAACACACACACACACACCGTCACTCCAAACACACACACACCGTCACTCCAAACACACACACACACACACACACCGTCACTCCAAACACACACACACACCGTCACTCCAAACACACACACACACTGTCACTTCAAACACACACTCACACACACTGTCACTTCAAACACACACACACACACACCGTCATTCCAAACACACACACACACTGTCACTCCAAACGCACACACACACACACACCGTCACTCCAAACACACACACACACACAGTCACTCCAAACACACACACCATCACTCCAAACACAAACACACACCGTCACTCCAAACACACACACACACACACCGTCACTCCAAACAAACACACACACACACACACACACCGTCACTCCAAACACACACACACACACACACCGTCACTCTAAACACACACACACCGTCATTCCAAACACACACACACACACACACACCATCACTCCAAACACACACACACATCCCTGTACCACCTGGGAAACAAACACCAACAAACACCTATATTCACACAAGCAAAGTCCACTCTTAATGGAGAACTTTTGTGTTGGTAAATCTGGAGCAACTGAATCCTCCAAACTATTCCAAGCAACAACAGAACACCATTATTTTTGTTAACTTGGCCCTGTTTCTTGGCCGTGGAGGAATCACGGCACTCCAATGTAACAAAAAAGAATTACCACCTTAAGGGGGTGCAGGAGTAGGGGACAGGCTTGGGGGGGTTTTGGGGGGTGCAGGAGTAGAGGGACAGGTTTGGGGGGGGGGGTTAGGGGGGTGCAGGAATAGGGGACAGGCTTTCTACCCACCCCAAGCCTGTCCCCCTATTCCCGCACCCCCCAAACCCCCCACACCCACACCACCTTAACATAATAATTTGTTGATAATTGTTTATTCCTGGAAAGGACTAGGACCTGCTGATACTACTTCAAAATGATAACTAACAGCTTATACAAATAGAGTATCAAAACCATTCACTGTTTCAAAATGAACCAGCAACACTATGATGGATGTCAGTATTATAAACATACCAACAAGTCCAAACTCTTAATTATGATGTTTTGTGAATACCGGCCCTGAACCTCTTGGTGCTTAAAAATTAAACATACTAACCATTGTGTTACATAAACCTTTATTCTCTCATCATACTTTAAAATAATTATAACCTTGTTTAATCTTACAGACCTGGAGAGTGATGAGTCACACTTGTACAATTTCAAGATGGTACGGCTGAAGCGACACTGACTGAACAAGGTATTGATATCATTGTCTTGAGATTAGGAAGATGTAGAAGATAGAAATGAAGATGTGGACCCTAAGTTGACCCCAGTAAAGTAAGTGTTGATATCTTCACTACCCATACAGTGTTAACATCTTCACTATTAGGTAGAAGATGTCACTACTTTATGCTGTTGTACAGCCACAATCAAGTATCCACCAACACTTTCCTTTCATCGTAGTAAATATCTTGGTCATAAAGAACAACACGTGTATGATTTTGCAGCACCTCATAATAACAATAATAATAATAATAATCCTGGTAATAATTGAGGGGGTTGAGTTGACATAAGGTGTTGTATGATTATATTTTGATATGATACTTATTTATTTGTACGATGGAAGGAAAGTGTTGATGGATATTTGATTGTGGCTGTACAAGTAGCACCAGTAACACATCTACTAGAGTGACAAGTTGACGTTGTATTGCAGTTAGATAGTCTTGCTTTTTCTATATGTTGTAAACCCTCGAAAAGAACAGCGTGTGTAGCAATTTTTGTGGCCAACAGTACTTACTGTTTATGTCAGTATGTTGTAATGTTATGGTTTGTTGATCAAGGATACTTTTCCAACTGACCCTAGTCATTATCTGTGGCCAGCATTGTCAGGTCACTAACACACTGCTTCCATGTTTTTCTTGAGGTCATACACAACAACATATTGATGCCCGGGGTACAACGTCCATATAAAATGTATGGGCTTCATACCCCAAGCATCGGTCATCGTAACCAATGATATGTTCTTAGGTCGATTCCACAGTGGTTTGTTTTGGTTTGTAAGCACCATAACAAAAGAAACTGAACTGTGTAAATGACTCATGAGTGAATTATTTAATGAATTTGGTGAGTAAACTATGCAGTGATCATCATTGTCAGGGTGTTGTGACAACAGGCGTACCAGGGTTAAGATCAAAACACTGTAATTTTCCACCACCAAATATATTACACTATATACAGTGTGGTTCTTGACATTACTATGTGTCTCTGAGCACTAACTTCACCAAATGTACAATATACTTATAAATGTTAATCTAACACCAGGGTCTCTAGTTAAGGAAGGGTGTCTTTACTATGTGTCTCTCAGCACCAAACGTACAATATACTTATAAATGTTAATCTAACACCAGGGTCTCTAGTTAAGGAAGGGTGTCTTCCTCCTGCTGTTACAACCAAGCCGGCAGGTTACTCCTCTACACTACACCTTGTACCAGGCCTTTCGGGTTCAAACCAACCAAAAGTCTTTTTCATATTGAAGCAATCTCAGTATAACTTTAAATACACAGAAGTAATCTCTAATGTATAATTAATACAAAATACCCTTACACCTAATTTTAACTAATAAATTTAATCACACAAACATTTCTTTACATATATTATTATGGTAGTTAATATAACAAAGTGAGGTTTGTTTCCTTGTGACCATCTCAGTCACCTCACACAGTGTACCAACACTACTCAAACACCACCAGTCATCCACAACTTATTATTTACAAACTATTTACCCTCTGAGTGTTTCACCAACACTACTCAAACAACACCAGTCATCCACAACTTACCATTTACAAACTATTTACCCCCTGAGTGTTTCACTAACACTACTCAAACAACACCAGTCATCCACAACTTACCATTTACAAACTATTTACCCTCTGAGTGTTTCACCAACACTACTCAAACAACACCAGTCATCCACAACTTATTATTTACAAACTATTTAACCTCTGAGTGTTTCACCAACACTACTCAAACAACACCAGTCATCCACAACTTACCATTTACAAACTATTTACCCTCTGAGTGTTTCACCAACACTACTCAAACAACACCAGTCATCCACAACTTACCATTTACAAACTATTTACCCTCTGAGTGTTTCACCAACACTACTGAAACAACACCAGTCATCCACAACTTACCATTTACAAACTATTTACCCTCTGAGTGTTTCACCAACACTACTCAAACAACACCAGTCATCCACAACTTACCATTTACAAACTATTTACCCTCTGAGTGTTTCACTAACACTACTCAAACAACACCAGTCATCCACAACTTATTATTCACAAACTATTTACCCTCTGAGTGTTTCACCAACACTACTCAAACAACACCAGTCATCCACAACTTACCATTTACAAACTATTTACCCTCTGAGTGTTTCACTAACACTACTCAAACAACACCAGTCATCCACAACTTATTATTCACAAACTATTTACCCTCTGAGTGTTTCACCAACACTACTCAAACAACACCAGTCATCCACAACTTACCATTTACAAACTATTTACCCTCTGAGTGTTTCACCAACACTACTCAAACAACACCAGTCATCCACAACTTATTATTTACAAACTATTTACCCTCTGAGTGTTTCACCAACACTACTCAAACAACACCAGTCATCCACAACTTATTATTTACAAACTATTTACCCTCTGAGTGTTTCACCAACACTACTCAAACAACACCAGTCATCCACAACTTACCATTTACAAACTATCTATCTTCTGAGTGCCAATACTTTTTTGAGGAATTGTACAACAGTATTGTCTTCAGTATTTATTTTCAAGTGTCATAAATAATAGGAAGAATAAATGTCATTATATTGTTAGTATATAACTTTACAGAATACAGTAGGTGAAAGTGTGTTGAGAATTTATTATTAACAAAAGAAAAGTATTGATTGAAATTGAATATATAACACTTATATTTACATTGGTTGTATTGTAGGTTGTGTTGTAAAGTTGTTATCAAGACACACACATACATCACATTAGCACCTCATCACTGTCTGATTCATATCACTACAGTTATTACTGAATGGTGAGATAATGATGATAATTGTTATGAAAACATAATCACAGACATACATCACATTATCACCTCATCACTGACTGGCTGACATCACTATAGTTATTACTCAATGGTGAGATAATGATGATAATTGTTATGAAGACATCATCACACATGACAACACTTTCATACCTGGTAATTTTTTATTCATTCATTATGTTATTCATAGAAGTGATTCATTTATTTATTCCTTCATTCACTGGGTGGTATTCAAGAACATTGATGGTGTTGGTACTGGTACAATGACTGTGTTGTTTGTCTATGGCAGGGTGGTAGGGACAGACAACTTTTGGCCCTCCAAGGTCTATTGTGTGACCCATGATGTAAAGCAGGATTTGTATTGTAATCTCACCAACAAGAGTGGAGCTGCTATTATTGTTTGGTCCAACACATTGGAATCTGGTCCACCACATACACTGAACCACACACACTACTGTTACTGTATGGCTCAGTAATGACACTACTAGGTTACTACTGTTATGTACTGTTACTGTATGGCTCAGTAATGACACTACTAGGATACTACTGTTATGTACTGTTACTGTATGGCTCAGTAATGACACTACTAGGTTACTACTGTTATGTACTGTTACTGTATGGCTCAGTAATGACACTACTAGGTTACTACTGTTATGTACTGTTACTGTATGGCTCAGTAATGACACTACTAGGTTACTACTGTTATGTACTGTTACTGTATGGCTCAGTAATGACACTACTAGGTTACTACTGTTATGTACTGTTACTGTATGGCTCAGTAATGACACTATAGTCTTTTCAAAATATACTGAGCGCTGAGGCGTTGGCTGTTGGGAGGTTTTTCCCTCCCGCAATGCTGCCAAATCAGACCAATACACTTCACTCACTCTCTCATATCAGCTATTTACTGATGCTAAATTAATCAAAATTAATACGTATACATTTACTTCACTACTAAAGCCATGTAGATATATGAAAGTATCATTTACTTCTCATATTAACAATGATAATATATATATGTATCACAACACTGGGCAGAATATTTTTCCGACGTTGCCAGTAGACCAAGGGTGAGTGTACTCAGGGATAAGTATGTAAGCTCCACCTGTCAACTCAGGTCATACCGTCACTTTTCCTCTGGCTGCCACTCAACATGGAGCACACATCTGCTATTCTCTATCATGTTTTACATAGTCGAGAAAGAGAGAACTTATTTATAATGTAAATAAGTACTATTTAGAAGAGAAAGCAAATAGAGGCCCTATCATTGCACCATCACGAGCAGTGGTGGTGAGGAATAAAAGTCGAAACAAACGAAAAATTATGTTATATCCTCAGAAAAGTGTCGCATTTATAATACAACATAATGTGTCAACAGAAAAGGAAAGATTTAGTTTTATGTTTTTTTGTTAACGGCAAGCGATATATAGGCAACAGAGAGAGAGAGAGAGAGAGAGAGAGAGAGAGAGAGAGAGAGAGAGAGAACAGGCGGTAAGTTAGTGAGGGCTGGCTGTCATTTTTAATGAGGATCTAATCCCATAATTGTCCAGGCGAGATCTGGCAACGTAGCAGTCAGGTAAATCTCGGAAGTGGCCAACGCCTTAGCGCTCAGTATATTTCAAAAAGACTATACTAGGTTATTACTGTTATGTACTGTTACTGTATGGCTCAGTAATGACACTACTAGGTTACTACTGTTATGTACTGTTACCATATCACTCAGTAATAACCATACTAGGTTTTTACACCTACGCCTGGGTTCTCGTCACATCACCAGAGCTCCATGGGGAGTACAACAATCTTTTTTTAGACTGCCTCTTGTACTGCTAATGAATTACAGGTATTGATGATCTCCAGTCTTTTTTTTTCTATAATTATATCATGTTTTAAAGGTGAAATATGGTTCTTTTTATTACATTGCCAACACTACGATATACAGTACATGTCTTATTAACTGTATTTAAGTTACTTTTTTTTTCTTTTCTTTTTCAACTTGTGTAACTTGTGTTTAGTGTGGTTGTCTCTCTGAGGAAGGAATTTCTATGTTTGATGGGAGTCAAGGTGCTGATGGGCCATTTCAAGCATATTACTGTTTAGTTTGTTTATTTATATTAATTTAATCTTTGTTATGTAAGGAAATAATTACACAAATCAAATATTTACATAGGAACTTCTTAATTCTTACACAGTAGTATGTTTTTGGAAAGGAAAAAAAAAAAAAAAAAAAAAATATATATATATATATATATATATATATATATATATATATATATATATATATATATATATATATATATATATATATATATATATATATATATATATATATATATATATATATATATATATATATATATATATATATATATATATATATATATATATATATATATATATATTGCATATTGGGCATTTGACTTGAGCTGTGTCCCACAGCCTTATTGTAATAATCACATCCTGCCCCAAACATCAAAACATTACCCAACCCTGATCTATGGAGTCATGGTATTGGTACCACAGTGGTTGGTAGTGGTTTGTAAGCACACACGAAAGAATGTTAGCCGTGTAAATGACTTCTGGGTGAATTATTTAATGAATTTGGTGATTAAACTATACAGAGATCATCATTATCTAACTGTTGGATAGATTTTGTGAATGTGGATATTCTGCTTTTGGATAATAATGAAGCCTTACAAATGTGGTTGGTTGGGAAGCTAACAAACAAATACCACTGTGGAATCAACCCATGGTATCAGTACCACACCATCGTATTGACCAACAATGTTCTTGAATATGACACGTTCATTTATATGAATAATTTGGATTGGTTAAGGACAGATTTTTTTGTTGGTAAAAAGGAAGGTTTGTGATTCCTCCAAACTATGCCATGAAACAGACTCCCTTAATGGTACTAATACTGGATGTGTTTCATGATATAATTTTGTGTATGTGTGTGTGATATTTCTTTCTGTGCACACACACACACACACACACACACACACAGGTATTATAATAACAGTAACATTCCTCCAAACTATGCCATGAAACAGATTCCCTCAATGGTACTAATACTGGATGTGTTTCATGGTATAGTTTTATCGGAGGAATCAGTTTCCCACCAATTCACCAAATCTGGACCAACTGAATCCTCCAAACTATTCCAAGCAACAGAACACCATTATCTTTGCCCTTCTGGTTCTGTTTCCTGGCATACTTTGGAGGAATCAAGACACTCCAATGTAATTCTGGAGCAAATGATTCCTCCAAACTATTCCTGTTGTTTTCTGGCATACTTTGGAGGAATCAAGACACTCCAATATAAATCTGGAGCAACTGAATCCTCCAAACTATTTTTCCAATCAACAGAACACTATTATTTTTGTTTATATGGTGCTGTTTTATGGTATACTCAGGAGGAATCAGTTTCCTACCAATTCACCAACAAGTGAATCTCCCCTTAAGGAAGTGCTGTTATTGTTGTATATTGTGGAGTTATTGTCTGATACGTATAACACCTGACTGGCTGGCTGGCTAGCTGACTGGTTGACTGGTTGGCTGGTACTCTCAATGGTGTGGCGAGGGCAGAATCCTCCTTTCCCTTCTCTTCTTGTCCCTTCCATTCCCTCTCCCTCCTTTCCTTCTCTCCTCTTCTTGTCCCTTCCATTCCCTCTCCCTCCTTTTCTTCTCTCCCCTTGTCCCTTCCATTCCCTCCCTCCTTCCCTTCCCATCCCTTCCATTCCCTCCCTCCTTCCCTTCCCATCCCTTCCATTCCCTCCCTCTTTCCCTTCCCTTTCCTCACCTTCCCCTTCCCTTCCTTCCATTTCTCGCACTCCTTCTGCTCCATGTTTGTCAAAGTATTGATAATGTCTTGCAGTAATTCTAAAGTAATAATTCATTTGTATTATGTACCAGGCATAAATTAATTAGGTTGTATTTTGTTACAGATTTGTGGAGTGCAGTTGTACAAGAGACTTAACAACCTTCATTATTCACTGTGTTTATCCTTCCATCAACAACTACTACTACAACTATACAAGTATCACTTGTTACTGTGAGTGTTTTATGAAGTTACTGTGTGTGTGATGTTTCTCTTCACACACTTAATATGTTGTTGTTGTTATAATACATCTGTGTGTGTGTGTGTGTATTTGTCACACACACACACACACACAGTATTATAATAACACTAAGGGTCGATTCCACAGTGGTATTTGTTTGTTAGCTTCCCACCCAACAACACTTGTCAGTCTTAATTATATCCAACAAACTCAATCTTCATATCCACAAAATATGTCAGGAAGTTTCATTACCACCTTAGTTTGATGGTGATCATCAAATTCATCCAATAATTCACTCAGGAGTCATTTACACAGTTCAGTTTCTTTGGTTAGGGTGCTTGCAAACCAAAACAAACACTGGAATCGGTACTAAGGAGATAATACACTTTTGGTACATTAGAGCATCTTGATTCCTCCAAAGTATGTCAGGAAACAACATGACCATGGTGTCCTGTTGTTGCTTGGAATAGTTTGGAGGAATTAATTGCTCCAGATTTACCACCAACACTGTACTATCCCCTTAAGTTATATTTGAACCCTTACAGGTATAAAATTATATTTGTCTGTCTGTGTGTGAGTCTATCTATCTATCTATCTATAGCTCCGACGCCTCGTTCCCTCCGGGAACTCCCCTCAAGGGGGTGGCCACAGCAGAAGTGTCTCCAGTTCTCCCTGTTCCAACACTCCCTCCTTACTTGTTCAAGCCCTACTCTGCCCCTCATGTTTCTCTCCTTTACATACTCTTCCACTCTGTTCTGAGTGAGTGAGTGATATCTCTCTCTCTCTCTCTCTCTCTCACACACACACACACACACAGACAGTATTATAACATCAATCATTTTTACTCTTTTAGGTATGTAATTATCACTGATGTTATGATAATATTTGTCTGTCTCTGTGTGTGTGAGTGATATCTCTCTCTCACACACACACACAGTATTATAATAACATCAATAATTTTTATTTGAACCCTACACCCTTACAGGTATGAAATAACTGACATTTTCACCTGGTGAGATGATAATTATGTTTATATTATATATAGAGGTTTTTTTAATAAAGTATACTATTTAATAATATTTGTATTTATTTATTTCCTGTTATTTACACTATAATATATTAGAGATCTTGTTCTTGTTTGTTCTTCTCCTGTGTTGTTGTTGTTGTTCTCCTCCTCTCTCTCTTGTGTTGTTCTCTTCTTCTTCTTCTCTCTTGTGTTATTCTCTTCTTCTCCTCTCTCTCCCTCTCCTCTCACCACACACCTGTAAAGTAAACAAATTAATTACTGTTAAGGTGATATAGAACATAAATAATAAATAAATAAATCTGGAGCAAATGATTCCTCCAAACTACAGAACACCATTATTATATTTATTGTTATTATTATTATTATTATTATTATTGTTTCCTGGCATACTTTGGAGGAATCAAGATGCTCCTAATATAATTCTGGAACAAATGATTCCTCCAAACTATTTTTCCAAGCAACAGAACACCATTATTTTTGTTCATTTGGAGGAATCAAGAAACTCCAGTACAGTATATGAAAAGTGTATGTTTCTAAATCCAAGCTACATACATACATACAAAAAAAAAATTGAAGGAAAATGAGTCCTTCAAATATTGCCACGAAACACACACACCTATATGGAAGAAGGAATCAGAAGCCTCCAAACACACACACACACACACACACACACACACACACACACACACCTATATGGAAGGAGGTTGTTTCATGGCATAGTTTGGAGGAATCAGAAGCCTCCAAACACACACACACACACACACACACACACACACACACCTATATGGAAGGAGGTTGTTTCATGGCATAGTCAGGAGGAATCAGAAGCCTCTAATATTCATACACAATCACAGGGTCCTTAAGGGGAGATTCTATTGTTGGTAAATTGGAAGGCTACTGATTCCTCCTAACTATTTTTCCAAGCAACAGAACACCATTATTTTTGTTCATGTGGTCCTGTTTCCTGGCATAATTTGGAGGAATACACAGACCTCCCAATTCACCAACAAATTAATTTTCCCTTAAACAAAGAGAGCCATATAGAAATAATAATAATGTGAGCTTTAATAATAATATGTGAGTCTTATAGAAAGTGATTTGTACAGTCAGAGGCAAATGTGAAACTGTAATTTATCACCAACAAGTATGTATGTATGTATGGTTGTTGATAGTAACAGACTGTATGTGAAGTTTATATTAAAGTGACAAAACTTTGTTGGTAGTAACTGATTGATATTAGGCGCTGTAACAGCGAGGTCATATAGCTTGTTGGTAGTGAATGTAACCTAATGTAACTTGTAATTTATCACAAACAAGTATGTATGGTTGTTGTTGATAGTACAGAACTTTGTTGGTAGTAAATCTGGACCAACTGACTCCTCCAAACTATTTCAAGCAACAAGAAATACAAAAATGTAATTCCATAAACACTTACAGTTGTAGTTCCTCAAGGTGTCTGGCTGAGCAGACCCGAGCTCCTATAGTGATGCTTGTAATGTTGTTGTTGTTGTTGTTGTTGATGGAAGGAAGAACACGGTGGACAACAAACAATGAAGGTTCCTCAGTCTCTTGTACATCTCTGTAACAAAATACAACCTATTAAACTTATGAATGCGGAAAGATAAGTGAAGAAATGCATTAAGGTTAATTCTATGTCTCTTGTCTCTATTACAACTCAACTCTACAACTCTCTAATAACAAAATACAACCTATTTTGATGGTAAATCGGAGGGCTAAGCAAATTTTTTAAACTATGACACCAAACAACAACAGATCCACTATTAGTAACATTGAAGGCATCTGTTTCCTGGCATAATAATAATAATAATAATAATCACTGTATAGTTTACTCACCAAATTCATTAAATAATTCACCCATAAGGCATTAACAAGGCTAAGATTCTTTCGTTTGCGTGCTAACAAACCAAAACAAACGACTGTGGAATCAACCCTAAGACACCAAACAACAATAGATCCACTATTAGTAACATTGAAGGCATCTGTTTCCTGGCATACTTTGGAGGAATCAGAGTCCTTCCAATTCACCAACAAGAGAATCTCGCATTAATTTGGGTGGTGATAAAAAATGAGAAATGATTTGCGAGAAGAAATATGGAGAATAAAATTAGGACTTATGAATGAAATACCATAACAGAAAACATAGAGGCAAGAATGTTGGTGGTGTGGTACAGTCAGCAGCATAAATTTGCTTCATATGAGTTCTAGTAATGTTGTAACACAATATATTATACAGATATGATAGATACATTTCTCATATGGTAAATTACATATGTTGTTTAGAATACAAACTGGTTAATAATATTACCATTATTAAGTACAGCCACAATCAAATATCCACCCACACTTTCCTTCCATCGTGGTAAATATCTTGGTAATAAACAACAACACGTGTATGATTTTGCAGCACCTCATAAAAATAAAAATGCCAACACCATTGTCAACACACACACACACATACAGCTGTACCAGTAAGATAACTTTGTTGTGTGTCTATGGAATCATTGTACTCGTACCAACACCATTATAAACACACACACACACACTCAGGAATAATACACACACACACACACACACACACACACACACAGGAATAATATACACACACACACACAGGAATAATATATACACACACAGAGGAATAATACACACACACACACATCAATGTACTTTCTTGTCTAAGACTGTAAAACCTAATATGCCTCAAACTTCAAGGGGGAAGGATGGAGAAACAACTATAGACTATGTGTTGATTCCACAGTGGTATTGGTTTGTTAGCTTCCCAACCAACTACACTTGTAAGGCTTCATTATTTTAGGGTTGATTCCACAGTGGTATTGGTTTGTTATCTTCCCAACCAACCACACTTGTAAGGCTTCATTATTTTCCAAAAGCTGAGTATCCACATTCACAAAATCTATTAAAAAAGTTAGATAATAATTATCACTGTATAGTTTACTCACCAAATTCATTAAATAATTCACCTATAAGTCATTAACAAGGCTAATATTCTTTCGTTCGCGTGCTTACAAACCAATACCAACCACTGTGGAATCAACCCTAAGTAAGGCTTGTATGCAAAATAAATTAAATACAAAAAAGGCAGGGAGGAAGGAAGGTTTAGCATTTCAGGAGAGACTCTATTGTTGGTTAATTGGAAGGCTACTGATTCCTCCTAACTCTACCAGAAAACACACACTCTCAATGGTACTAATAGGGGATCTGTTTCATGGCATAGTTTGGAGGAATCAGTAGCACTTAATAATAATAATAATAATAATAATAATAATAATAATAATAATAATAATAATAATAATAATCACACACCTTCCAATTCACCAACAAAATAATATCACCTTAAGTTGGAAGTACAGTGTTGGTAAATCTGGAGTAAATTATTCCTCCAAACTATTTTTCCAAGCAACAGAACACCATTATTATTATTTTTGTTCAGGTGGTCCTGTTTCCTGGCATACTTTGGAGGAATCAAGACACTCCAATGTAACAAAAGTATAGTGGAGGTAAGAGAATTGTCTGTCTGTGTGTCAGTGCGGGAGTAGGGGACAGGCTTGGGGGGGGGTTTAGGGGGGTGCAGGAGTAGGGGACAGGCTTGGGGGGGGATGGGAATAGGGGGACACGCTTGGGGTGGGTAGAAAGTCTGTCCCTTATTCCCGCACCCCCCTAAACCCCCCCATACTTTGGAGGAATCAAGACACTCCAATGTAATGGTAAGAGAACTGTATAAGGCTTCATTATTTTAGGGTTCATTCCACAGTGGTATTGGTTTGTTAGCTTCCCAACCTACTACACTTGTAAGGCTTCATTATTTTCCAAAAGGTGAGTATCCACATTCACAAAATCTATCAAACAGTTAGATGATAATAATAATAATAATGATCATTGTATAGTTTTCTCACCAAATTCATTAAATAATTCACCTAGAAGTCATTTATACAGCTTAACATTCTTTTGTTTGCATGCATACAAACCAATACCAACCACTGTGAAATCGACCCTAAGAGAGACAGTACAATGTTGTTGGTAAACTTGGAGCAAATAATTCCTCCAAATATTACCATGAAACACACACACCTATATGAAGGGAGTTGGTTTGGTGGCATGGTTAGGAGGAATCAGAAGCCTTCACACACACACACACACTCTCCCTCTCTCTCTCTCACACACACACACACACACACACACACACACACCTATATGGAGGGAGGTTGTTTCGTGGCATGGTTAGGAGGAATCAGAAGCCACCAAACACACACACACACACACTCTCTCTCCCTAACACACACACACACACACCTATAAGGAGGGAGGTTGCTTCATGCCATGGTTAGGAGGAATCAGAAGCCTCCAAACACACACACACACACACACACACACACTCCCTCTTTCTCTAACACAACACACACACACACATTCTCTCTCCATCCCTCTTTCTCTCCTGTATCCTGTATCCTGTATATCGGTCCGGGACTCGTCTTCCCACGGTCATGCTGGTGCACCACCGCTTGCGCCACACACACACCACCCGAACTCCGGACCCCTACAGGTAGAGTACATTGCACTCCACCACCGATAGATAGGGGCGAACAGGTGATCAGGTAGATATCCGCGTGAGGACACAATGACATAATTTTCTACATATAAATACCGTCAGCTCTCATGACTGACAGGTGTTCCAGGATGCTGTTACTGGCAGCTTTTCTGCCAGTATAGTGTGGTAGGTTTGGTTGGTCAGGTATGTCTTGTAAGAAGCTGTCCAGGTGTGTCTTGAATTTATCAGTTGTACAGTTCATCTCACGGACATCCTTGGGTAGGGAGTTAAATAGCCGGGGACCATTATAAACAAAAGAGTTGATTTTCTGTGTTGTCACACTGGCCTGGGCCTGGGCTCTATTGTTGATCTTTGGCATGCAGCAAAGCCTCCCAAGTCTTGGGTGTTGACGGACGCGTACTTTGATATCAGAGGAATCACTGAAGTTGGGTACCAGTCCTTGGATGATTTTCCATGTGTGTATAATGATGTAGCGCTCCCTTCGTCTCTCGAGGGAGTACAGGTTCAGCTTGTGGAGGCGCTCCCCGTAGTTTAGGTCATGGATGGAACTAATTTTGGAGGTGAAAGTCCGTTGGAGGCCTTCGATAAGTTGTTTCTCTCCGGACTTCCAGGGACTCCAGAGGAGGGAACAGTATTCAACTTTTGGAATTATTAAAGATTTGAATAGTGTCATCATAGGTAGTGGTTCACGTGTCTCAAAGGTGCGAAGGAGCCAACCCATTGTGTTCCGGGCCTCGGCAACCATGGCCTGGATGTGGTCACTAAAGGTTGCAGTGTTGCTCATCAACACACCCGAGTCACGCACTTGAGATTTTTCAGTGATAATTTGTCCGAGGTTTGAGGTGTAATTTGTCATTTTTATACTGTTGTCATGGCCCTATTTGACAACCTCAAATTTGGAGCTATTGAAAGACATATTGTTGTTATCAGCCCACCTGTATATAGATTGTAAGTCATTTTGAAGAGCGATGACATCATCTTTATCCTTGATAGAATGTGAAACACGGGTATCGTCCGCAAAGGATGTAACTTTGGATGTCTTCACTTCTTGGTCTATGTCCGATATCAATATCAGGAAAAGAATCGGGCCAAGGACTGATCCCTGGGGCACCCCACTAACTACTGAAGACTGCTTTGAGACACAGCCATCAATGGTGACAACCTGTGTTCGGTTCGATAGGAAAGCATGCACCCAACGTCCAATATTGCCAGTGATGCCAAGATTTCTCATTTTGTGAAGCAGGACGCCATGATCCACCTTATCAAAGGCTTTTTCAAAGTCCAGGTATATCACGTCTGAGTTCAAACCGGCTTCAATTGATTCAAGAAGGTGAGTGTGGTGCTCGAGGAGCTGTGACAGGCAGGACCGACCTCTTCTAAATCCATGCTGTCCTCGATTCATTAGGGTGTTATGTTCCAGGAAGTTCATTATGTTTTTTACTACAATTTTCTCAAATAGTTTGATGACGTGCGATGTGAGGGCAACTGGTCGGTAGTTTTTGGGCATGGATCGGGGTCTGCCCTTGTAAAGTGGGGTAATCCTTGCAGAGCGTGTTGTGTCTGGAATTACACTCTCTAGAAGAGATGCAGACCACAGCAGCTGCAGAGGGATGCAGAGCTGTGTTGCACACCTCTTGAGGACAATTGCTGGGAACTCATCCGGACCAGCAGCAGAGTTTGGTCGAAGGTCTGCAGCTGCGTCCAAGATATCCTTTGTGGTGATATCAAAGGTGGTCAACGAAGGGTAGTTTGTGACATTGAAAGAAAAAAATGTATCAGGTTTGGATATTTTGTATTCTTGTTTTGGGGTACTAAAAACACCTTGGTATTGTTGCTTGAGTACCTCACATATGTCCTCTATTTTATCCATTGTCTCCCCATTAGCGTCTGTCAGGGGGCCGATGTTCGCTTTTATTTTTGCATGTTTCTTGACATACTTGAAGAAGAACTTGTAATTCTTTTTTATAGCAGCGACAGCATTTGTTTCTTCTTGACGCTTCTGCTTAGCGTGAGACAATAAAAGTGCCTCTTCGATTTTTTTCTGATTTGGACTTGTATAGCGTTAATGTTGTTTGTGTTAACACTTAACGCTAGCTTCTTTTTCAGCTTTGATTTTTTCCTCATTAGTATATGTCGATCTCGTGGGATGATTGACCTTTTGCTGGTGATTGGTGTACGCTGAGGTATGTGCTTTGTTGCTGTGTTGTAGGTAGTAGATAGTATATAATTGTATTTTTCTTGAACATTTCGGAATAACAACTCCTCAGCCCAAGGTATCTCAGCTAACTCCGCACACAGACCATCCCAGTTTGCACGATCACTGAAAAAATTTAGCCTGCTAAACGTAGAGAAAGGGTTAGTTTTTCGTGGCAACTTTTCATTTGAGCAGACTGTCCTGATGTTTGTTGTGATGGTGATTATTTTGTGATCTGACATGTAGGTGTCCTCCGATGATTGGTCGTGCACTAGTTCATCGTTGTTTGACCAAAAGAGATCTAACATATTGTTTTCTCTTGTTGGTGTAGTTATATACTGGTTGAGGCACCAGGTGTCGGCAAGAGTAAAGAGAAGCTCGGCTTGGGTGCGGTCCTCTCTGCTTCCTCCGGAGATAATTCTTCTCTGCCAATCTACATGTGGCAGGTTGAAGTCACCTGTGATGACTATTTCGGGTAATGGAGCTGACATGTTATTTAATTGTGATTCAAGAAATTTGATGGTGTTATTAAAGTCAGGTGTTGGGCAGGCTGGGGGTCTGTATATGTTAACAAGAACTAAGTTAAGTGGTTTGATTACAAGTGCTAGGATTTCCACAAAACCTGTTCAGTTGGAGAGAGCGACTTCAGTTAGGGATGCCAGGTTTTCCTTTACGTAAGTTGTGACTCCTCCCTTTTTTCTCCCTGTCAATCTGTCAGTTCTGAAGCCGACCATTCCCTCCATGTGCACTTCAGCATCTCTAATTGATGGTTTAAGATGACTTTCACTAAGGCAAATGGCAAGAATATTGTCTTTTTGTGACATTTCAGATAGCATGCTATGTTTGTACTTACGGTTTCTTGGTAAAAGCCCCTCAATATTGCATGTGATTATTCTGTAGGGGGGGTTTTGAATTAGTTCACTCTGTAATGAGGAACTGTTGGGTTTAATATTGATTGAGGGTTTGCTACAGGTTGGGGCCACTGTTGTAGTGTAGGGTGTTGTGACATCTGGACTTGTTTCGGTTGCCATTGTGTTGGTGTTGGCATCATTGGAGTCCATATAGCCTGTGTTTGTGTTGGTACTTGAGCTCTGAAAATACGCAATAGATTGGCCATCTGATCTTGCAGCTCCTGAATGCTCCTCTGCATTCCTAAAAAATGACTGGGAATTGGAGTGGTGTCACTGGTTTGTGTATTGCACCTGTGAGTTTCTTGGGCGCTTATAGGTTGAATTTCATCCTTTTTCTTGGTGTGAGGGTCTACTGTTTCGATGTTTAGGTTTAAGGATGGCTTCTCTTTGAGTGCATGACGCCTTGTTCCTTTCAAGTGTAGGTTCATGCACTGAGGGTCGATACACTGAGTGCCAGAGCCTTCACAAATTTTTGGGTGATAAAGACCGCATTTTTTAAATGTTGAGCATCCTTTACCTGGGTTACGGCCGTATTTCTGGTATGCTTTGCAGATCCTAGGGTGTTTGAATTTGCAGTCCTTCCCTTCTTTCCCGAATCTACATCTATGTTCGGTATAGAATTTGCAGATCTTGTCGTGTTTTAGTATTTTATCATATTTATTCGCTTTTTGATGATCCTCTCTACTCAATTTCTCATTATTATCTTCGGAGGAAGGAGATAGGATGGTGTCTAGAGGTTCCATTATTGAGGTTTGACCCACGTCACTTTCCTCAAAATGTTCATCTCCGTTTTCGTTTGAGGGTCCTGGTGTGATACAGCTGTTTTTGTTTTTTGAGGCGGTGTCCTGTTGCAGTAGGTTGTCCACCCACGCATATTCCTGGTCATAATTAAGCTTTTTGTGCTGATCTGGGATACACTGCTCGCAGGTGTGGTGGATCCTTGAGTTAAACCAATGTATCAGGTGGTACGTTGGTAGTCCTGAACACCCTGCATGAATATATCCCAGACATCTAGTACACTTCAATGCCTCGATTACACAGGGCTTCGAACACACCAAACATTTTGTGTCGGGTGGTGGTAACAATTTTCTTGATTCCATCTTTTGTTGTACTTTTTCTTTCAGTATATTTTCAGACACTGGTTATTATTTTATCATTTTATAATGAGGCTTGTTTGATACCTGGGTCACAGTAGTGGAAGTTGAGGAAGTTGAGGAAGTAGTGTGAGTGGTGGTTTATATGATGACCTGCAGATGGCGCTGGCAAACAGGGGAGAAGCCAGAAGCCAGAACAACCATATATTATTATCACAGATTTTTCAGTATCCACTCGCTTAGTTTTCTTCAATTCAACGTCACAGTCTTCCCTAAGTATTAATGCTTAACATATTTCAGTTACACTTTCGTAGCCTCTGCATTTCTTGAGGATTTAGCACTAATATAAGAGCGCTGGGGTTTGTTTACTCCAGTAACCGCTTGCGCGCGCGCACACCTATATGCAAAGAGCTTGTTTCGCGACATGGTTAGGAGGAATCAGAAGCCTCCAATTTTCATATACCATCACAGGGTCCTTATGGGAACAGTTCAGTGTTGGTGGTAATTCTGGAGCAAATGATTCCTCCAAACTATTCCAAGCATCAGAACACCATTATTTTTGTTGACATGGTCCTGTTTCCTGGCATACTTTGGAGGAATCAAGGCACTCCAATGTAACTAAAATTAATTAAACCCTTAATGCCCATGAAATTATCTGTAATTAACTGTATTTATTGGATATAATTATTACTACACAAAAATCTATAGGAACTACACTACTGAAAAATATTATCAAGTTTTTTAAGGACCCTGTGATCGTGTATGAAAATTGGAGGCTTCTGATTCCTCCTAACCATGCCATGAAAAACACTAGCTCCTTCCATATAGGTGTGTGTGTGTGTGTGTGTGTGTGTTTGGAGGTATCTGATTCTTCCTAACCATACCATGAAACACACAAGTTCCTTCCATATAGGTGTGTGTGTGTGTGTGTGTGTGTGTTTGGAGGTATCTGATTCCTCCTAACCATACCATGAAACACACAAGTCCATTCCATATAGGTGTGTGTGTTTGGAGGGTTCTGATTCCTCCTAAACACACAAGCTCCCTCCATATAGGTGTGTAATTACTGTGCTATAGTGTGCAGCCCTACATCCTGGACTAGAGATATCGTGTTTGTCACTATAATATTTTTTTTATTTATATTTGTTGTTTTCTACATGTTTTAATAGTAGTTAAGTCTTGTAATTTAAATTCATTCATTAGTTTATTTACTTCTTTATTTACTTTGTTTTTTTTACCTAGTTATATTGAATTAAATATTTTCTTAAAACAATATTAAGTTTTGCTTAGTATCGTGAACCCTGCTTTTGTGTGTTGGGTAATGGAATTATGGTTGGCTTAAAGTGGAAACAACACACTTGTTATTCACAACCTTTTGGGGAATTGTAAGATTAAAGGAATGTTAGACATTTATTGTCTGTATTCACTATAGAACTAACAATTCAGTCTATTGTTACACTTGGAATTCATCATCCCTTACTTTAGTTCTTTTTAAACTTATCAGTATGGATATCGGGCCTTAGCTGCCTAACTTGTCTCAGAAACCTATAAAGGATGGTCAACAAACTCTGGGTAATTGTTGTTGTTGTTGAAGTTCCTCAAGGTGTCTGGCCGAGCAGCCCTTGAGCTCCTGAGGAAGGTCATGGCCTGAACCGGGCTTTCCCACAATGCCCTCAGAGAGTGTATGTTGTGTTGTTGGCGAGTGTGGTTGTGTGCATTGCAGTTTTCAATAATGTGTTTAATAGAATGGGGTGCTGTGTTGCATCCCTGACAGGCATCTGCAATCGTTCCATCCAGCCTCTTCTGATATGTCAGAAGGGCCGGGTGGTGGCCACACCGCAGCCTGGCCAGGTGGACTCTGTCCTCACGAGGAAGGGAGGAATCAAATGGGTGGATGTCAGGAGGTGGTGCATGCAGCTGTGTGTTGTTTTTGAGTGTTTGGATGGATTGATGAGTGATTTGAGTATGGATGTGTTTCTGGAGATTGGTTTGGGGTGGGCAGGGTGTAAGAGATGATAGTATTTGTGTATGGTATCGTGTACTGGGTGTTGTTTTGATGTTCCTTGGCATGTGTGGGTGTTGTGCCATGTAGAGTAGTGGATGGTGTGGGTTTGTGGAGGCTGCAGCAAGTGTTTGTGTGCCTCTCATGTCAAGGTGATCCTTGATTTTGAGGACTTTGGTTTCATAGTGTAGGTGGTCTGTAGGTGTGGTAGCTGTGCAGCCTGTGATTATCATTAGGGCTCTGTTCTGTATGGTTTGAAGGGTGTTGTGATGATTCTCAGTGAGGTTTGAGGCCCAGGCAGGGCTTGCATAATCCATCACTGATCGAATATATTGTTTATATACTGTGATTGTGGATTCTTTGATGTGTCCGAATGTTGTGCTGGCAATTTATAGTAATTTATCCCTAAGGTCCATTCATATATAATAATATGCAACACATTAATTAAGGAGAGATTATCTTGTTGGTGAATAGGAAAGTCTCTGATTCCTACAAACCATGTCAGAAAATACTATCTATCTATCTATCTATCTATTGCCAGACGCCTCAATACCTGAAGGAGTGGCCACCAATGAATCGCCTCCATGAACCCCCGTTCCCTGTTAACTGGCGTCCCTCCTCCCACCCCATACCACTCTCCCTCACATACCTCTCAACTCCATCCTTACACCTCACTCTCCCTCACATACCTCTCAACTCCATCCTTACACCTCACTCTCCCTCACATACCTCTCAACTCCATCCCTCCACCACACTCTCCCTCACATACCTCTCAACTCCATCCTTACACCTCACTCTCCCTCACATACCTCTCAACTCCATCCCTCCACCTCACTCTCCCTCACATACCTCTCAACTCCATCCCTCCACCTCACTCTCCCTCACATACCTCTCAACTCCATCCCTCCACCTCACTCTCCCTCACATACCTCTCAACTCCATCCCTCCACCACACTCTCCCTCACATACCTCTCAACTCCATCCCTCCACCACACTCTCCCTCACATACCTCTCAACTCCATCCCTCCACCTCACTCTCCCTCACATACCTCTCAACTCCATCCCTCCACCACACTCTCCCTCACATACCTCTCAACTCCATCCCTCCACCACACTCTCCCTCACATACCTCTCAACTCCATCCCTCCACCACACTCTTCCTCACATACCTCTCAACTCCATCCCTCCATCTCACTCTTCCTCACATACCTCTCAACTCTATCCCTCCACCTCACTCTCGGTCTGCCCCTCCACCTCACTCTCGTACACTCTCTTAACCAACCTTTCGCTTCTCATACGCTCCACATGACCGAACCACCTCAAGGTGTTCCTTTTCACACTCTCCAACACGTCCACACCCACACCACATCCACAATGATACTAATAAGGAATGTGTTTTGTTGTATAGTTTGAAGGAATCAGAGACAACACAATTGGAACTATGTCATTGGGTTACTTCCACAGTGGTATTGGTTTGTTAGCTTCCCAACCAACCACACTTGTAAGGCTTCATTATTTTCCAAAAGGTGAGTATCCACATTCACAAAATCTATCCAACAGTTAGATAATAATTATAACGGTATAGTTTACTCACCAAATTCATTATATAATTCACCTATAAGTCATTTACACGGCTAACATTCTTTCGTTTGCATGCTTACAAACCAATACCAACAACTGTGGAATGGACCCATTAAGACATCATACAAATAGGACACAAGATTTGTTTTAACTTGACTCATCTGTTTTATGTAGACAGACATTATGGCTGATGACCAAACAACAATATTACTCCCACATCTTGAATACAGTAGTGGTATCAATTCAAGTATCATGATTAAAATTAATTTAAATACCCGCTGCGTCTCACCTGCTTTATACCACCTCAGTGATGATCATGAATAGACAGATAGATAGACATTGAGGAAGGGAACAAGAAACCTTCACTAAACATATCATGATTAAAATTAATTTAACTCCCATTTTGTACCATTCAAATTTTTCTGATACATTTTTTTCTCACTTCCCTTCCTTGTTTCTTCCCAATTACAGCTTTCACAATGCTGTATTCTGTAAGCATCTTACTTACAATCAAATAAACACATTTTTTTAATGATTCCCCACTGAAAGATTTCATGCTGTGGGAAGCAAAATACAAAATTTCCATCTCACCTATTTTGTGCAACGTTGCTGAGTGGTTCTGGTGTGTGTGTGTGAATGAGTCAATCTAGTGTTGACACAATGGTTGTAAAGTTAGGGTGGTTGTTGGTTGCCGGTAGATGGTTTCTGGGCACTCCATGGTGGGCAGGGAGGCAATAACCCTGTAGGAAAAGTAAGGATATCATTTGTTTACCAAAGAAAATGAGGATGACATGGAGTGCTTTCATACATAATACAGGTAGTTTCATCACACACAAAAATATAAAATAATCACTTTCTCTATCTTATCACAAACAACCAAAGTACATAAAATAATTACCTTCTCAATCTTATCTATTTATTAATATATGATGCAGCCAAAAAGAATGTTCCTGTCACAACCTCGACCTTTTTTATGTTCATGACCTGACAAAAAGAAAATACTACAGATATTTCAATATATGTACAGCCACAATCAAATAACCACCACCACTATCCTTCCATCTTACAAATAAATCAGTATCATATCAAAATATAATCATACAACACCTTATGTCAACTCAACCCCCTCAATTATTATTATGAAGTGCAGCAATATCATACACGTGTTGTTCTTTATAACCAAGATGTTGATTATTATTATTATTATTATTATTATGAGGTGCTACAATATCATACATGTCTTGTTCTATATTACCAAGATATTGATTATTATTATTATTATTATGAGGTGCTACAATATCATACACGTGTTGTTCTTTATTACCAAGATGTTGATTATTATTATTATTATGAGGTGCTACAATATCATACACGTGTTGTTCTTTATAACCAAGATGTTGATTATTATTATTATTATTATTATTATTATTATTATTATTATTATTATTATTATTATGAGGTGCTACAATATCATACACGTGTTGATCTTTATTAACAAGATATTTACTAGGATGGAAGGAAAGTGTTGGTGGATATATGATTGATACGGTCCCTGGACTGATAATTATAGGATAGAAAGGTTAGTACCAGAGCAGAGTGAAAGACATGATATGTCTTTTAGTGATAAGGCTAGAGATCATAATTATATGGCTCAGAGACGGGGCCTGTTAAGGTGGAAAGTTTGTGTTGGTAAATCTGGAGCAACTGAATCCTCCAAACTATTCCAAGCAACATAACACCATTACTTTTGCTCTTCTGGTCCTGTTTCCTGGCATACTTTGGAGAAATCAAGGCACTCCAATGTACCAAAAAAGAATTACCACCTTAATTAAGGGAACCTGTGATGTAGTGATAAAATTGGAGGTTAGTGAGTCCTTCAAACATTGCCACCAAACACCACCTATATTGAAGGAGCTTGTTTCATGGCATAGGTGGGAGGAATCAGAAGCCTAAGAGCCTAAATCACCACTATCTATCTATCTATATATAGCTCTGACGCCTCGTTCCCTCCGGGAACTCCCACCAAGGGGGTGGCCACGGCAGAAGTGTCTCCAGTTTCCCATGTTCCAGCACTCCCTCCTTACTTGGTCCATCACCCCTCCCCCTCTCACACTTCTCTCTCTCACATACTCTTCCACTCTGTTCTGCCATTTAACTGGAGGTCTGCCTCTCACACCAGGTGCCACAACTTCACTTCCATACACCTTCTTTACAAACTCCTCACCTTGCATTCTCTCTACATGTCCAAACCATCTCAGTGTATTACACTTCACTCTCTCTACCACTCGACACTCAATACCAATTGCCTTCTCACTCATACCACATCTCTCATACACACTCTCATTACTTTCTCCATCCCACCTCGTAAGTCCACATGCTCCTCTCAGATAACTCATTTCCACAGCACCTATTCTAGACTGATGTGCCCTACTCCATGTCCATGTCTCCGACGCATATGTCAGTGTCGGCAGGATTATACTGTTTCGTAGTCCCCTTTTCACTTCCATACTCACACTTCTACCCTTCATAATCCTCCCCAGTGATCCTATGACCTGCTTGCCCTTCACTGCTCTCTCCCTAATTTCTCCTTCCATACTCCCATGTTTACACAGAACTATTCCCAGATACCTGAATTCCCTCACCTCCTCCATCCTCTCACCCCCTAAAGTTATCTCACATTTCGTCCCAGTTGGTACAGCCACTCTATAGGGTGTCACAAAGTCAATTACTTCTGTTTTGGTCCTCTCAAATACCATCACCTTACTCTTACCAACATTCACCTTCAGTTTTCTTCGTTTACACACAGACTGGAACTCATCCACCACCCTCTGTAACTCCATTTCACTCTCAGCCATCAATACAGTGTCATCTGCAAATAAACTTGCCACCAAGGACCAATTTGCTTCATTCAGCCTCAATTTCACCTCTAGGCCATTCACTTTGGCTTTCATCTCTCTCATACAACCATCCATATATATATTGAACAACCATGGTAACATAACACACCCCTGTCTCAGCCCTACACCAATATCAAAACTCTCAATTAGATCACCCTCTACCTGAACACATACTGTTGCATCTGCATAAAAAGCCTCAATGCCTTTCAGCAAAGGCCCCCTAACACCATAAATTCTCAACACCTCTGTCATAGCTTTCCTATTAACTCTATCGTATGCCTTCTCCAAGTCCATGAGGGCAGCATACAACTTCCTACCCTTCCCAATATATTTATCCACTATTGATTTTAATGCAAATATTTGGTCCACACATCCTCTACCCTTTCTGAACCCTCCCTGCTCCTTACTAACTTTATTCCCTGTTACATCAACCAGTCTCTCAGTAATAACCTTCCCATACACCTTTCCCGGTAGGCTACACTAAGGAGGCTTATTCCCCTATAGCTACCACACTCCTCCTTACTCCCCTTCCCCTTATACAAAGGTACAATTATGGCTCTCCTCCAATCCTCTGACACCTCTCCCTGCCTCCAAGCCAATGTACATATAAGCAACATCCACTCCACCACTACCTCCCCCCAACACTTTAACATTTCAGCAGTTATCCCATCCACCCCCAGTGCCTTTCCTATCTTCAACTTTCCTATTGCTTTCCTAACCTCTTCCCTTCCTAATTCTCCCTGTACATCCTGTTGTCTACCACCTGCCTCCATCCCCATGCATGTCAACACTGCCTCCCCTCCCGTCCCCCCATTCATCAACCAATCAAAATGTCTCTTCCACACTTCTTGCACTTCCTCACTTCTACTCACAGTAACTCCATCCTCTCTCTTCATTCTGACACTACCAGACTTTCCTTCTCCTCTTTCTCTTTTAACCTCCTTCCAGAATAATTTCTTGTTCTCTTTAAACTTTTCACTCAATTTCCTGCCAAACTCCTCATCCACTCTCCTTTTACTCTCACTCACCATCTTTTTCACTTGTCTCTTACACACATTGTATTCTCTCTTCCATCTCTCTCTCTCACTTCTTCCGACACATTCCTCTGAAATGTTCTCCAATATGCCTTCCTTTTCTCCTTTACGGCATCTTTCACTACTTCTGACCACCAAGCACTCCCTTTCTTGCCCCTCTTCTGTGACTTATATCCCACTACCTCTGCTGCTGTTCTCATTACTATTGTCTTAAACATTTCATAAATATCATTTGGGGAGGTGGCCGAGTGGTTAGTGTTCTGGACTCGTAACCTGGAGATCGGGAGATCGATCCTCTCAGGTGAGGGCCTGAGAATATTTACTCTTCCAATTTGAGTATCAGGCACTAACTATAAGGCCACCGAACGTCGTAAAACACCCTCACTGGTACCATAACAGCTGCAGTATTTGGGAATTACCCTCACTTCCCTCCCTCTGTGGCTGGGTACCAGTTCGGAAGTCGTGACGTGTGTGTATGAGCAGCAGTTGACCTGGGCCACGGTAACGGGCTTGATGAAGCCTATGTCCAGTGTCGAAAGATATAAAAAAAAAAAAAAAAAAAAAAAAAATTGACTCCCACTCCCTCCCCCATACTCAGCCTTGCATCCTCCAACACCTCCCCCACCCTCCTCTTATGTACCTCTCTGTACTCACTGTCATTTAATCTTCCACTTGCCACCTGCCTCTTGTTCTCCCCTTCATCCCTCCTGCAGTACTCCCACTTAACCCTGACCTTCATCCTTACTAAGACAGCAAAATGGTCAGTGCATTCATTGAACCATTCTTCTCACTACTTTCGCATCCATCACATCTTTCCGTAGTCTTTCATCCACTGCTATATAATCAATCAAACTCTTTTGTTCTCCTCTATCATCCCTTCTCCTCCATGTATACCGGTGGATCATCTTGTGCTCAAAGAAGGTGTTAGGCAAGAACAACCCCCTCTCAGCACAGACGTCCACTAGATATTCACCATTCTCATTCACTCCTTCCACACCTCATTTACCAACAATACTTCCTACTCTCTCATTTCCTACTTTCCCATTCATATCACCATTCATTACAATCTTCCTCCCACTCTCAAACTTCCTCAAACACCCATTCAACTTCTCCCAGAAATCTCTCATTTTCTCTCTCCCCGCCTTACTCCTCTCATTCACAGGTACATACGCACACACCCATGTATACTTAACCAAACCAATCTTTCCTGTCATCCATGCCACTCTCGTCCCACACCATCCATGTCCATCTACTCTCTTCCATACCCTTGGTGCTACCAGCACTGCACACCCCTCCCTCCTCCTTCCTTTACACTTCTCACTCATTCCTGTCCACACTACATCTCCCTCCATTCCCTCCCACATCACACTCTCTCCTCCAGCCTCACACTCCTCCACTCCCCATCCTTTCAAGTATGTCTCAGTCACTCCCATCACATCTACTCCTCCATTCTTAAAACATTCAACTATTTCTCGCCTCTTCGTCTTTTAAACCATCCCATTCACATTCACTGCTACCACTCTCATGCACCCCCCCTTCCCCCCTCCCCCCACAGGTAAACCCGGAACCCCCCCCCCCCCCCGGCAGCCATATCCGTCCACTCCCCCACTGGGGGGTCGCTGATGGTACGATAACACATGGTACAATATGTTGAGTTATTTACATGTAGACATTGACTCCTTGACTAGTATAATTTTGAGTCCTACATACACTTGGTAAACATTAGTCTTGTACCAGTGGACATGTACTGCATGTGTGTATATGGGAGTCATCGTTACATTTACACCAGTGGACATGTACTGCATGTGTGTATATGGGAGTCATCGTTACATTTACACCAGTAGACATGTACTGCATGTGTGTATATGGGAGTCCTTGTTACATTTACAGAAGGTGTATTTCTCACAATTATGTCTGAATGTATCCTCTGCATGTACAGCTGACCAAATATCAAACTATTGTTGCACACCTTGATATTTGTGTAAGGGACTGAGAGCAAAATCTGGCAATACAGCTTCTCACTGGTTACAATGAGACACTTTGCCAAGTCATTTGTTTATTCCATGATTTGTGAGAAGGTTAATTGTTAATTGTTGAAACTGGGGAATGATAAATAATATCAAGAATTAACTCCTTTAACTAACTCGGACACCACTTAGGGTTTTCCTGAGGCTAACACTTGGTGATTTTATCCAGCACAGGGAAACTTGAACAACCTTAACACCCTGACAATATGGAAGTCTATTAAGTGTTTATCTAACTAATACAGTACATGACGCTTTTATACAATTAAGGATAGTAATGACCATGAGAAACCAGCCAAGGGGTTCAAGGATGAAGGCTGAGTGGTCAAGGATGGATGGTGAGAGGTCAAAGCTGCAGGTGGAAAGGTCAAGGTTGGAGGGAGAGAGATACCAGAGGACAAGATGTTTGTCAGTGAAAGGTCAATAAAGGGTGAAGAGTAAGTGTAGTGCTGGGAGGTTAGAGGTTGATGGCAGTACCAAATCTCGGACTGCCAGACCAAAGGTGTAATTTTTCCAACAGTTTTGGCACCTACTGTTGTTTTCTTCAGTGGAAACACAAACGGAGAATGACCACCTCACTGGAAACATAAACAAAGAATGACACCTCAATACAAATACAAACAAAGGATCACCACTCACTGTCAGTATATTTACTGGGAAGGACTGTAGCAGTTGCCAAAAGTGTATGGTATAAACCTCTTGTCTGTCACTGTGGGTTTTACTACTATCATCATTGCTTACGTCTTTGTGGTTTTCTATTTGAAATTGATGGTAGCTGGATGTAGTGCTACCTGGACCTGGAGGTTGAAGGTAGGCGAGAGGTAGGTATGGAACTGGTTAGATTTGAGGCTGATGGTAGCTGAAAAGTTGGTGGCGGTGAAAGCTGGGAGTCGGAAGCCAGATCTACTGGTCTAGCTAGAGGAGTGGTGGTATCTGAGTGTTGGAGGTTGGTGGACTCTGGTGGTTATTGGTTGGTGGAGGGAGGTAGGTAGGTGTGTTGGTGCTAGCTGGAGGAGTGGCCGTGGTCCTCATAGTCTGACCCAGGAGGCCCCGTGTCCATCCCACTCTCCCTCACAGGGTATGTCAGCAGGTTCCCCTTGTCCCAAGAGAAGAGCATCTGAGAAGGGAAGAGGACAGGGATATGTTCAGATGGTGGAAAAAGAGAGACAGGTTCAAGTAATGCTAGTACTACATTCAAACAGTGCTAATTATTCGGTCAAATATAAGAAAACTAACTTTTCATATCTGCCACCTAACCTCTGCCCTGAAAACCTATCCATGATCTTCTAGCCTTGAAACCATTCCTTTGCCAACTCCATCCTCCTTTTGCCTCTCTCCCTCTCCCACCACCACTTTCCCACTGAAACTTTTTCTCTGCTACCCAAACAAACTTCTGCCTCACACCAGCCTTTGAAACCTTCTCTTTGCGACCCTCAGCCTCCTCTGCCACCATCTCCTTCCTTCTAAACCATTCTTCTGCTTTACTCCCTGTGCCACCTTTCCTCTATCACCTCCATCTTTCTCTCAGCAACTCTTCCTCTGCTACTCCCAGTCTTCCTTCACTACCAATAACCAACCTTGGCCTTGTAGTTGTACCCAGCAGGGTGGTGTAACTGAAGGGGTTGTTGAAGGGCAGGTCTACGTCTTCCATCTCGCCCTTGTACAAGTCGAAGGCAATTCTGTGGGGCAGGAAGAAGGAAGGGAATAATTTATACGTCATACAAGTGAGCCATTCAGTCAGAACGTACACACTCAGACCAGTTCAGGCAAGACAAGTATTATTATTTTAGGTGTGAGACTTGAACCACACACCTTATTCTTGTGTCACGGTCTGTGGCGCTGTCCAGGACATACAGGACCCCATAGGCTATGAAGAAGTTGCCATATAAGTTGTTGTTGAGGGCCATGTCCCATCCCTTTTCAATCTGTTGATAGGAAGAATGATTAGAAGCAGGAATGGGAAGGAAATGGTAGATAGTGTAGATGTGTGTACTGTAATGCCCCAATCCTTTTCAATCTCACAAAACAAAAACAGCACTTGAACCTTGAGTGTCATGTTGTTCATCTTGACGACAACGGTATTGTTGGGGTATGAGGTGCTGTAGATGGCCCAGAGCCCCTCCGTGTCAGCACTGAGGTCAACATAATCCCTGCTGTTGTTGTAAAGGGACCTATCATCACTGTAAACCATCCCAGGCAACTCCATTGTGGTTGTCTTCCTAATGTTCAGGTCAAGCCGGGTGATGTTGGGGTGGCCCTTGACGTGGTAGTAGAAGGACCCATTGAATATTACATGGGAGTTGCCCTGAGGAAAGAAACACCGTCATTTATATTTCGAAGAATTACAGCTGATAGATATATGGTGTCTTGAACAGGGATGACAATGAACTTTAAGGTGGTATGGTCATTTGATTGTGAACCACCTGTTGAAGAAAAAGAATAACAGTTGAGACAAAGAGTGAAAAGGGGCACTGTGAATATGATGGCAAAAGGTTGGTTGTAGAGTTTTTCTGTTGATTTAATGTTGTGGTTCACTTACTACCTTTGACAGATACTCTGTGATACTCTCGAGCAAACCACCTTGAAGTTCACTGTCAACACTGGTCCTTTTCTCTTGGGATAATTTGAATATACTCTGGGCTCACTCACTGACCTGGAAAGGAGTGGGCAGCTGGTAAGTGATGCTGCGGCCATTGTTCCTAAAGTCGTTCTTATTGGCAAACTCTTTAAGGATGTCGTTGTGGTTGGGGTCGGTGGTCCAGAAGTGGGGGTCAGTCTCATTGTTGGTGTCCCTCATCCAGGAGCCGTAATTATTGTTGGTGTGGCGGTGGAACACTGGTTTGCCCACGGCAGTGATCAGGCGCGCTGGTGGAAGAAAGGAGGTGTGGATGGTGAGTGAGTGAGTGTGTGTGTGTGTGTGATGCTGGAGGAGTAGGTGGGTGAAGATGGAGAGGAATGGAATGAGTGGTGACAGTGTGAGTGAAGCTGGGGAAGAGAGGAGATGAATGGCAAATGGGTAATGAGTATGGGGAGTACCTCTGCATGCTGTTTATTGTCAATATCATTATGCTCCCTTAATTAGTATACTTTATAACTATTATTTTCTTTTTCTCACAGAAGTAGATAATTGAGATTAGACCCTATAAACTGCCTCGTTAGGACCAAGACACTTTGTACTGATAGAAATCCCTTGAAATCTTCCTTCTCTTTCTTCCTAGGTCTTTTCTCTCCTCCTCCCTCCTCTCACTCTTTTCCTTCTCACCTTCCTTCCTAGTCACAGTCTTGTTACCAAAGGTCCTATATGATGGAGCAAAGAGAGCCCCCCTGCCTTCACTACACTTCTGGCAATAAGAACACGTGGGACACAAGTCGTCGAAGCCCTCGTAGCTCGGGGCAGGATGGCCGAAGGTGAGGATGTTTTCAGTACCAGTGGCGGGGCGGTTGTGCCTCGATGACTCTGTGAGGGTTGGGAAAGGAGAAAGCACTCTAGTTACCCCATCCAAAAATCTGTGTGTGGGAAGGGACGAGACAGGACGGAATACTGTACACTCGTGGTCAATAATAATCATCCACATATGGGTAACTTTAACAATTTGCTGTCTAATGTTTTCATATTCACATATAATGTTATTGTTTTAAGTAGTGTGTAGCTACTCGTATTAAATTAAATGATGGTACTTAACCTATTTATTAGAAAGTTTATCAGCTAAGGATCAGAGGGATGCTGTCAAAATCTTACGCGAGTTACTCTTATATGGATGATTATTATTGACCAATACTGTACATATAGTCCAAAAAATTGTATCCAGGCTTCTTTGGTTCACTAAACTCCAAGTGCTAAATGAGATACAGCAAAGATGGTAAGACATTATTGCTGCATATGGTTTAATGAATGTGTCTAGTAATGAAACAAAGCTCCAACAAAGACCAGTTGCAAATCTTATGTTGTCACTATACTGTAATGTATTGTCGGAAGTAAAAAAAACATAAGCATTATAAATTATACTCATGGACAAGAGTAATAAAGGTATAAGTTACCTTACTGTACAAGAATGGACTAAATGATTTTATTAACTCACAGAAATGGCCAGATGCAAATTAAAAAAAACAATAAAACAATATAAATGAAAACCATCTCACCATCCTGTCTCTGCTTATGGTGATATGTCCCACAGAACTACCCACACAGATAATACAAATAATGTACAGCCGACAGCATAAATTTGCGTCCATCTTATGCACTTGGTAATGCAAATATGACCAGATAGTTACATTCTGAACCAGTTTCTATCCTAAAAACATGTGTCATTTACCACGTGTGAAGTATATCTGTCATCTCTGCATTCAAATTGTGTTACAACATCAATATAGCTCATAGATACATAGGTAGAAATGAAGCCAACTTATGCTGCCGACTGTACTGTATAATATAATAAAAACAGATAAACAGGAACAGATGACCTTACCTTTCAACAAATACCTGCCTCTGTTCATACATGACCTTTTCTCTCACACACCTGGCCAGACAGATAATTACAAAAATACTAAAATAATAACAAATAAATAGAAACATATGAGCTCACCTTCCAATACAATCGTGCCTCTGGTCATAGCCATCTCATTCCTGGCAACACAATCATAGTGACCAAAGTCTGTTTCCTGCACACTGTATATGGTCAGACTCATGGTGCTCTGGGGAAGGAAACATGTAGGCAAAGATTACATCAAATTTATATATATATCTATCTATCTATCTATCTATAGCTCTGACGCCTCATTCCCTCCGGGAACTCACCCCAAGGGGGTGGCCACGGCAGAAGTGTCTCCAGTTCTCCCTGTTCCAACACTCCCTCCTTACTTGTTCAAGCCCTACTCTGCCCCTCACGTTTCTCTCCTTTACGTACTCTTCCACTCTGTTCTGCCATCTAATCGGAAGTCTGCCTCTCACACCAGGTCCCACAACTTCACTTCCATACACCTTCTTTACAAATTCCTCGCCTTGGATTCTCTCCACATGTCCAAACCATCTCAATGTATCATGTTTCACTCTCTCAACCACTCCACACTCAATGCCAATTGCCTTCTCACTCATACCACATCTCTCATACACACTCTCATTACTTTCTCTATCCCATCTAGTAAGTCCACATGCTCCTCTCAAGTAACTCATTTCCACAGCCCCTATTCTAGACTGATGCGCCCTACTCCATGTCCATGTCTCCGACGCATATGTCTGTGTTGGCAGGATTATACTATTTCGTAGTCCCCTTTTCACTTCCATACTCACACTTCTACCCTTCATAATCCTTCCCAGTGATCCTATGACCTGTCTACCCTTCACTGCTCTCTCCCTTATTTCTCCTTCCATACTTCTATGTTTACACATAACTGTACCCAGGTACTTAAACTCCTTCACTTCCTCCATCCTCTCGCCCCTCAGAGTTATCTCACACTTTTTCCCAGTTGGTACAGCCACTCTGTAAGGTGTAGCAAAGTCAATCACTTCAGTTTCTGCTCTTTCAAATACCATCACTTTACTTTTATCTACATTCACCTTCAATTTCCTTCGTTTACACACAGACTGAAATTCATCCACCACTCTCTGTAAATTCCTTTCATTCTCAGCCATCAGCACAGTGTCATCCACAAACAAACTTGCCACCAGGGACCAATTTGCTTCATTCAGCCTCAACATCACCCCCAGACCATTCACTTTGGCTTTCACCTCTCTCATACAACCATCCAAATATATATTGAACAACCATGGTGACATAACACACCCCTGTCTCAGCCCTACACTAATAATAAAACTCTCACTTAGATCACCCTCTACCTGAACACATGCTTTTGCATCTGCATAAAAAGCCTCAATGCCTTTCAGCAAAGGCCCCCCAACACCATAAATTCTCAACACCTCTGTCATAGCTTTCCTATCAACTCTATCGTATGCCTTCTCCAAATCCATGAAGGCAGCATACAACTTCCTACCCTTCCCAATATATTTCTCCATATAATTATCAGTAATATCATTTTTATTATTACAGTACATATAAAGTTTTGATACACATAAGGGTGACTCAAGCAGATACTGAACCCTTATTTTTTCTTTTACTTTTATGAACTTGACTTTGATATGCGAGAACCTTCATGCATTCCATTAAAACCTGCTGTTACTCAGTCTGGCCCACGACTGGAGGAAAACTACAATCAATCAGTCAGTCCTGGCCGAACCTAAACTATGAACATATTCTAGCTGTAACCAGTCAACAGTGAAAAGCTTGATGTAAAGAGATGTGGCCGGTGGATCTATATACAACTTGTAACAACAAATTCAATTATGTATCAGTCACAATACCTCCTTTATACTATGGGTTTATAATTTTAATGGCCTGGGAGAAGTGCTGGAACGACGAAAGCCAGAATGGGATCAGGTCAGGCTTTGGTAGATGGACAGCCACAATCAAATAACCAGACACTTTCCTTCCATCGCAGTAAATATCTTGGTAATAATGAACAACACATGTATGATTTAGGAGCACCTCAAAATAATAATTGAAGGGGTCGAGTTCACGTAAGGTGTTGTATGATTATATTATTTTGATATGATAAGGATTGATTTGCACGATGGAATGAAAGTGTGGGTGGTTTATTTGATTGTGGCTGTACTGTACTCACCTTCCTGACAAAGTTGTTGGTGTTGTGTTGGTGAGAGATGGTGAACTTGGTGGAATTTTCAAGGATCCTAGCACGCTGAGCCTCCCAGTAGGTGACGGCCATGGGGAACGCTTCAACCTGACACTCAAGCCTTGCCTGGGACCCAATATGAGCTGTGACCTTTACTGGTGATACACGGATGAAGGGCTCGACTGGGGGGGAGGGGAGGGGGGAGATAATAACAAGTCATTATGTCATTTGTTGCTGCAGATGGATACATATAGAGAAAAAGGTTATATTATGGCCAGTCATCTGGGATAGAACTGACAAATATACACTAACAGGTAATGCAGAGAGAGAGAGAGAGAGAGAGAGACAGAGAGAGACAGAGACAGAAAATGGGTATTATAGTAAAGCAAGGATAGAACTTGAGACATAAAAGTCATCATACTCACAGTGAACCTCTATGTAAAAATCTGTGTAGTGTGGCCTCACACTGTGTTCCCGTGTGTTCCCTCGACACATTCACAAAGTGGAGTTTGTGACCGGACACCACAATGTCTGTAACAAGGGATTTTCCAACACCGTACCGTCATTATCATGTATAATATAAAACACAATAAATAGCACACAACTTTATTACAGTACCTCATATTACATTACCATCACATCTGTAAGAAACCACTACACTATATATATATATATATACAGTCTTCTTGCACCACCAGTACAGTACTAATATTGATTACACCTTATTATTATTATTATCTCATTAACAAAACTTTTTATATTTCCCTGTAATAATCCAAATCAATCAAGCAAGGAAGAATCAAATCAAACAAGTAAGTCAGACCCAGAAATTGATCCATTTAAATTCTAGTCGTACCCAGGGGGAATCGAACCCCGGACGCATTTTCCCCGAACTTTAACTGGATATGTGCCAAAGGAGAAATTAGAGCCAATCACAGCCCGAGTATACTTCTCGGTGTGCCAGACATACGGCGAAATTTAAAACAAACCTTCGCTCCTCCCCACTCATGAGAGAGAGAGAGAGTGTGTAGGACAAGATGAGAGAGAAGATAGAAAGATAGATAGATAAAAGAGAGGATAGGGAATTAATTACTACTATGGTACATGTACTTAATATTGCTAAAATGACCAGATAGTTGCATTCTGAACCAGTTTTTATTCCACCAACCTACGTTATTTACCATACGAGAACTAAATCTGTCATCTCTGCATTAAAATTGTATTACAATATCACTATAGCTAATACATACGCAGGTGGAAATGAAGCGAATTTATGCTGCCGACTGTACAAACGTACTAAAAAGAACGTAGAGCCCCTCTTGAGAGAGAGAGAGAGAGAGAGAGAGAGAGAGAGAGAGAGAGAGAGAGAGAGAGAGAGAGAGAGAGAGAGAGAGAGGAGAGAGAGAGAGGAGAGAGAGAGAGAGGAGAGAGAGAGAGAGAGAGAGAGAGAAAGAGAGAGAGAGAGAGAGAGAGAGAGAGAGAGAGAGAGAGAGAGGAGAAAGAGAGAGAGAGCGTTCGTTCTACCAGGACGAGTCTCCTTGTACAGTATTTTCAGAAAAATGCATACGAACCAAAGACAGTAATTTACCATAATCACACACACGGACCAAATGATTTATTTGCATTATGATAAACACACACGCCCGCACAGAAAAGAGGAAGAAGCCATGGAGTATTTTATAATAATTATCAATAGAGAAAGAAATAGGAACGAGCGAGGGGATTGCTTGATTCGTCGTTTGATTGGCTACCCAAAGAAAACTATACACTCAGGTGGATTGGTTCTAATTTCTCCTATGAAGCATTTCATGAAAGTATGTTAGGGTAGATTTCATATGAGAAATTAGATTAGAAGATAATAAAGGAATGGACGTGGTGTAAAATGAAGATGTTTATTAATATGGTAAAATGGAAGCTCTGCAGTGCGATTTCGCCTTTACATCAGCACCGCTTTGGTGTCATAATTTTTTTTTTCTTCTGCGTTGTTTTTAGTAGTAATGCTCTATTCTCTTTACCTATGTATAGTAGTAATGCTCTATCCTCTCTTTTATAATATATCTATCTATCTATCTTTCTATCTTCTCTCTCCCTCTCATGAGTGGGGAAGCGGGGGTTTGTTTACATTTCGTCGTACGTCTGGCACACACGAGAAGTCAACTCGGGCTGTGATTGGCTCTAATTTCTCCTATGGCACATACCCAGTTAAACTTCGGGGAAAATGCACACCGGACCAGAGAAATCTCAGGCAGTGCTTCTACCGGGTAAAACCATAAGAGTACTCCACTGGCGTAGCTTTCAAATTCTGCCTTTAACTCTCAGGTCTGGCCATTACATGCCTTCTTCAAGCATGTCAACAATAATGGAGTGGTGAGCAGCATCATACTCCACTGTGTCAGTTTATCCAATCCTCAACTCTTGTGTCTTAAAAATTCATTCTTTATCTCAACAGCTGAAATATGGAATGACCCGCCATCTTCTATTTTCTCCCAAATGAGGCTGGTGTATTAACATGATTTGTATATGAATTAGTGATTCGTTTCTTATTTTTCCAAACACAGCAATGAGTGGAATAGTTGTGCCCTCGTTGTTGCCACACCACCCCAAAGAAAAATAAATAATACTGTAGTAATAATTTAAATAAGTAAATAAATATAATGCAATGAAAAATACAAACATCAAGAACTTACCCTTCCATCGGCCGGCTGGAAAGGGTGAACCATTATCAAGTGTCCACTGTACTTTGGGTTAGGTTAGGTTAGGTTAGGTTGAGTTACATTCCAGTCTCAGGTTGTCCCCCTCCTGGACGATGATGGCACCTCGCTCTGCCGATCCTGTAAAATAGATACCAACAACAAACTACAAACTTGGCTCTTTACCTTTAGTTTTTCCCCATTTTCAGTGCTATGGGGTTGTTGTTGTTCCTCGCTGGCTGTTTCTATACCCTGCCGTCAGTTACTGTACTTCTTCGTCTGCCATTTTTTTTTCCGTCTCTTTATATATTTATTTATTTTTTATTTTATTTATTTTTTTCTATGCAGTCCATCCATTCTCTTCTTGGTCTCACCCTTTTCATTTTTCCCTTCATCTCTATTGCCATCAGTCTCTTCCTACATAGCTATCAGCCCTCCTTACATATATATAATTATCAAAGGAAATACATTGGAAGGACAAGATAAAACTAATGGAAATATGGCTTACGTTAAAATGACTGTAGTCCCATTAATTAATCTTGTACTAGAGTCTCCTACCTATGTTCCTTCTCCACCTTATACTTCCTCTCACTCTCTCCTTCCATTCTCTTTCTTCTTCCCTATTCTTCCTCCCACTTTCAGACCTTCTCTACCTCTCTGTTTTATCTAGTTTCTCATTCTTCTTCTTTCTTCAGTCTCTCCTACTCATATATTCCCTTCCTCTCTCATTCCCTCCTTACGTCTCTCACTCTACTTAACCCCCAACCCCACCCATTTCTTCCCCTTCATTAATTTATCTTACTTTCATTTCCTTTCCTTCATTAATATTTCCTACTTTCATTCCTCTCTGCATTTCCTTCCCTTCAATAATTTCTCTTTCTTTCCTCTCTGCATTTCCTTCCCTTCAATAATTTCTCCTTCCTTTTCTCTCGGCATTTCCTTCCCTTCAATAATTTCTCCTTCCTTTCCACTCGGCATTTCCTTCCCTTCAATAATTTCTCCTACCGTATTTTCTTTTCATTCCCTTTATTAATTCCTACTTCCTTTCTTCTCAGCATATCCTTCCCTTCAATAATTTCTCCTACTTTCTTTCCTCTCCTACTCTACTTCCTTTCCTTCCCTCTCTGCATTTCCTTTCCCCTCCTTCTCTACTTCCTTCCTTTCCTCACCCAATATAGAAGGTTCGACCAAGACGCTCATGGTATCCTTGTATTCGGCCCACAGACTGACCCTGTTTTCGCCCAGGCCTCCCACCATCGCCCTCTGCCCGGAGATGCCTGTAGGAGAGAGGGAGATATGGAGACGTTGTTGTTGTTAGTCCACGTTTGGAGGTTGGTCAGGTGTTGTTGTTGTTGGTCCACGTTTGGAGGTTGGTCAGGTGTTGTTGCAAGAGGTGGTAGTCAGGAGACAAGTTGTTAATTACTGTCCCAACGGTTGAATCATCCACATATTTCCAGCGAAAGATTGTATCGGTTAAGGCGTCATTGATTAGGATGAGGAAGCACAGGGGTCCCATCCTAGTCCCCTGGGGCACACCACACGAGAGATGTTGGTTTTCGGATACTGCTCCCTGGTGACGCACTGCCTCATGTCTGTCACACAGGAAAGTTTGCCAGCCATGCCACTAGAATGGGCTCCACTCCGATGTCAAGAGCTTTTCTTAGTATTACGTTATGGTCTACTAAATCAAAAGCCTTTCTGAAATCTATGAATGCAAGGGCAACTGAGGTCTTTCTTTTTTCTAGGTTACTGTATATAAAGTCTAGCAGGCTTATGAGACAATGGGTGGTTGATGATGACTTCATATTTCCAAATTGTTGGGGGTCAATTACATTTGAGATGTTGGCTGAAACCCAGTCGAACACAAAGCTTTCACATAACAGGCTTGGGAAGGGGGTTATGGCAATGGGTCTTAATTGATCAAGTGACTGGGGTTTTGAAACTTTTGGTATTGGAGTAACATAAGCTGTCTTCCAATCCTGTGGGCATTTACTCTGACTAAGTGATGCATTAATTATTGAACAAAGGGGTTTTGCAAGCTCAACAGCAAACTCACGGTACAATTTAACGGGAAGGTCAATAGGGGTAGTGGAGCGTTTGAGCTTAAAGCTTAAGAGCTTATAGTAGACCTCGTGCTCATTAACGCGTGGGGGAGGGATGGAGGGTAGGTAGGCTGGTTTGGGTTGAGTCCAGTCTGGGCAGGGGTTTGACAGATCCTGGCGAAATGGTCATTGATGAGATTAGCTGCTTCCTGGCTGGTAATGTCCGTCAACACAGGGAATAGAAGGTGACTTTTTCCCCCATCCCACACAGGTCCTTTAATTTGTTGTACCACTGACTGATGTTGGTTTGTTTCAGGTGGTAAATTTTTGTTGGATAGTACAACTTTTTGGCAGCTTTAATTTCTCTGATGACCTTGTTGCGTAGCGTGTTAAACCTCCTCCTGTCATCGTAGAAATCCCTTGTTGCGCTGCTCCATCAGCCTCTTAATCCGTGGTGTTATCCATGGTAGGTCAGCAGGGTGATTCCTAACCTCCTTAGTAGGAAAGAAGTGGTAGTAGGCCTCAGTGATGGTAGTTTGATAATTCTCCCACTTCCTGTCAATGTCACTAACAGTTAGTACCTCAGTCCACGGGTACTGTATCAGCCACTGTCCAAACTGTCTGATAGCAGAGTCTGGTGATGGTCTACATATTTTGGTGGTATGGTTATCTTGGTGGTGGGAGGTGGTAGTGGCAGGGGCCCAAAACACAGAGAGATGGTTGCTTCTTCCCACCAGTGGAAGTGGTTGAGGTGGTAGGTACTGGTCTGTCAGGTCAGTGATAATGAGGTCTAGGGTGATTTGTTCGTGGGTGGGAAAGTTAACAATCTGGGTGATGTTCAGTTGACCTTCTATTTCTTTGGTATCTAGTTGGTTTGAAGTCACCACATATAACCATTTTGGAAGATTGATATCTTGCTCGTAGGGTGTCACAGGTGTTGATGATGTGGTCGACGAGCAGGGCATGGGTGAGTGCACGTGGGGGATGATACACCAAACCACAGATGATGGAGGCAGTGTGGCGAGGGTGACATGGAGGTGTTAATCTTACCCACATGACCTCAAGTTCCCTGGGGGTTTCAACGTTCAGACGCTCGGCTTTGTATTTGTTGTGTGCAAACATCACAAGTCCACCTCCTCGTTTTTCGGTTCTAAGACAGTGGAGTAGGTCGTAATTTACAATGCCACACAACTCTGGTATAACTTGCCAGGCTTCTGTAACACAAACTACATCAGCTCTGATCGTGTTCACTGTATTCACCAGTTCGTCGAATTTGTTACATAGTGAGGTCACGTTAGATAGGAACACAGAGGGGAGGTCATACCACAGGCGGGGAACTTCTATCACTTCTATCACTTTCACAACACTAGGCATTTTTCTCTTTTTTTGTACTGCTGATTACACGAATCTTTTTCTGTCGGTTTTTTTCTCTGTCCTGCGACTTCTATTGTGAAATAGGCCAATAGCTTTCAGGTGACCTATTACGGCAGGTGGTGGGTAGCCAGTTCCTCGTTTGAGAGAGTATAGTGCTGGCAGGGAGTAACGGATTATCTTCAAGTCAGTGTGTTGGTTGGTTGAAAGAATGTTGGGCCTCATTTTGATTGTTTGGTATTCTTCTTAGTGTGCGGCACTTGGTAGATGAAGGTAGATGAGGGGTGAGGGGTCAACAAGCTGACCCTGGCTGCCCAGACGAGCGCCGTTTCACACGTCCGACCTCGGTGACCTTGGACGGGTGTGTGTGTGTGTGAGTGAGTGAGTGAGTGAGTGAGTGAGTGTGTGTGAATGTGTGTATGTGTGTGTGTGTGTGTGTGTGTGTGTGTGTGTGTGTGTGTGTGTGTCATCATTACAGTAGTTTAATTTCTTCATTATTTTCATTTCTAGATCACTGTTATTTTCACTGTAGCCACTATCCAATATATTATCATGATGACCATTGCCACATCATCACCATCATCACCATCAATTACCATATCACAATCCTCATTATTACTACGACACTATCATTATTACTATAAATATATCTTAAACACTGACTCATTATATATCACCATTAACTTCAACACATCACTGTATATTCTTAATCAAACAAACACTGACTTATCATCTATCACCATCACAACATCATCATCATCACAGTTTTCCAATATATCCCTATCAACATCATCATCACCATCACCATTTTTCCATCACAACATCATCACCACCACCATCACAGTTTTCCAATATATCCCTATCAACATCATTACCATTTTCCCATCACAACATCAAGGCCACCAATACCACCAACACCATTTTCTTCTAAACCTTCACTGGAAAATTGTATTGCCTTCAGATACAGTACCTACAGTCGACCTCAGAAATTCGTACACAGAACATTGGGTACAAGGGGAAGATCTTTATTCTGTACAGTTGGACACATGAATGGGTGGTACAGTCCAAGTGAAAGATGGTCAATTTCTCCCAATATCAAGTTCCTTAGTGCCAAATAGGAGACATCAGGGGCAGAAGTCAGTATTGAGGATGGTAATAAAAAGCAAGTACCTGATAACAGACACTGGTTACTCAAATGGGACTAGTATCTTTGTATTGAGGATGGTAATAAAAAGCAAGTACCTGATAATAGACACTGGTTACTCAAATGGGACAAGTATCTTTCACCTGGGCTGTACCACCAATTCATGTGTCCAACTGTACATACTGTGTAGGCATTGTTCTACTGAGTAACTGATTCAAGTAATTGCCAGATAAACATTACTAGAAAAGTAATGTTTGTTTGGTGTTAAGAAATTTATGTACTAAATATTCCAATGTGTTACGAACCCTTGATGTCTGTCACAGTGGTGGTACGAATTCCTGAGGCCGACTGTACGTGTATCAATACAAAAAAAAAAAAAAAAAAAAAAAATTATTTGCCGACCCCCCTTTGATGCCATGGGCCAATTTTTGTCTTCAACTGTCCCACATCTTTTTGTACATGAAGATCTGAAGGAAAATCGACTCGGGAAAGAAATAGGAGATGACTAATGACAATACAACAGCTTATAAGGTCATGTATAGGGAGATAGGAACTCACTCTCTCTCTCTCTCTCTCTCTCTCTCTCTCTCTCTCTCTCTCTCTCTCTCATCTCCTTGTACTACCATTTAGAGCTTGGTATCCTTTCTCCTCTCCATCTCCTCCTCCTCTTTTTTTCTTCTTGTTTTTCGGTGGCACATGACCTTAGCTGGTGCCATGTTATGTGTAGTTTTCTATTTTTTTTTTTCATCATCATCATCATGCTCCCAGGCTCATCATCACCATCACCACTGCTTCCACCACCACCACTACCACCACCTCCATCATTATTACCACCACCACAACACAGCTACTACTACTACTACCACTACCACCACCACCACCTCCCATCATTATCACCACCACCACCACCACCACAACACAGCTACTACTACTACTACCACCACCACCACCTCCATCACCACACCACCACCACCACCACCACAACACAGCTACCACTACCACCACCACCACCACTACTACTACTACCACCACCACCACCACCATCACCACCACCACCACCACCTCCATCACCACACCACCACCACCATCACATTTAGACCAACATCGCAGTCTAGGGAAAAATATTTGCTGTAAGGACACTGAAGGATTAAATGATTGCTCCATATGTTGCTACGAAACAGAATATTACCACAGTATGCGAGCAAATGATACGTTTCGTCGCGTTCTTTGTGGGAATAAATGGTACTCCAATTGGCCGACTAACATATTAAAACTTTGAGTGCCTGTGTCTCATTATGTTACTATCCACCGACTAACACCAAATGATTATATTAAGCCTCAGTAAAGCCTCAAAGTAAAGCCACATACACTCAAAAGATTAAGCTAACTTCTCTATTCATTTTGCCTGAAGCGTGTTGTGTGTGTGTGTGTGTGGAGGGTAAACAATGATGTATATTTATGTTCACAGAACGATTATACAGACTTAAGGTGATATTAATGTGGTATTCTGAGGGGTTGAAACGCCAACTATAATAATTTACTGTATACACACTTCATTAATTAACCTCCTAACACACAATTATCATCATATCACTACTACTACTATATCAACTCAATACCTCTACTACCATCCACTGCACTACTCCACCACCATTAGATTTCCACAGTTAATTAACGTCATTTCACCACCACTACCACTAACACCTCCACAAAACTATATACAGTAGCATCACCACTCCATTATCATGAATACCGGTACCAATTTAATACCACCACTACAGTACACTTCTATCATCACCAAATCCACACACCACCATCACCAATCCTATACTATTTACACCACCACCATCACCACCACCACCACCAATATCATCTGAAACACTGATTGCCATAAAAGAAAAAAGAAAAAAAAAAACAGAAAATAGAAAAATCACCTCACACAATCATTCAGAAATCACATTAAAAAATAACTTCATTTAAAATACGACACGACACTCTCCACCATCACTACAAAATGATAAAAGAGAACACCTGGACGAATTCACTTCGGAGGCGTCGAAGTGAAGGGTGGAAGGGGATGGGATGGGGGGCGCGGAGTGAGTGAGTGAGTGAGTGAGGGGGCCGAGTCTTTCATGTTCAGGGTATGAGATGCATGGATTATGAGCGGCAGGTTATGAGAGTCTCGTGTTGCAGACAGGCAGGCAGGCAGGCAGGCAGGCAGGCAGGCAGGCAGACAGACAGACAGATAGGAAGACAGACAAGCAGACAGACAGGAAGACAGACACACAGGCATGACGGACGGTGAGAGAGAGAGAGGAAGGGAGGGAGGAAGGAGAGAGGATGGACGGACAAGAAGAGAGGAGTGACAGGAAGAAGAGACAGACAGAAAGCTATACAGATAAATGATAAAACGACAGGACCGACAGACTGGACTGAGACACACAACAGACAGACAGAGAGACAGGACAAAATAACAACAGATAGATAAAAATGACGAATTGCACAGAGGAAGGAGCTAGGGAGTAAAGGTAGATTTTTTTTTTTTTTTAATATAAGCTAGAGGATCATCGTAATGTAGGTTATGGTGATGGTGTTATTAAAGGTATTAAATTGGTGTTATGAAAGAGTGAGTTATGGTGTGTTATCGAGGGACCGTTATTGTTATTAAATATGGTGTTATTAATTGGTTAGAACAAGGTGGTGGTGCTTGTAATTAAAAGAGTTATTTGAGTAATACAATTGTTACATAGATTTTTTATTAACGTTACGTATATAGGTAGTATAGTGTGTGTTATTAAAATTTAAGTTATGGTGTTGTTTGTTAAAGGCTATGTTATGGTGCGTGTTATGTGATGAAGGAGAGAGAGAGAGAGAGAGAGAGGAGAGAGAGAGAGAGAGAGAGAGAGAGAGAGAGAGAGAGAGAGAGAGAGAGTGAGAGAGGGAGAGTAGCTTTTTCCCATCTCGAGATAAACAAAGTGCAAGACTGTGTATATATCGACTCTCTCTCTCTCTCACTCTCTCTCTCTCTCTCTCTCTCTCTCTCTCTCTCTCTCCTACATCACACCCAACCTCCTTCTCTATCTAATAATGAACTAACTACTTTCACCTTCTCTAAGCCCACACATATATCATTATTATTATTACTATTATTATGATTTTTTTATTATCATTTGCTTAAACTATCACTCTCTCATAACATCACAATTGTTTAGAGAGAGAGAGAGAGAGAGAGAGAGAGAGAGAGAGAGAGAGAGAGAGAGAGAGAGAGAGAGACTTAGCCTTTTTTTAGAACTCTCCAAATATAGAGAGAGACGATTGATTTCTCTTGTGTAAAAACTATATGGAAGGTTGTGAACAAGTGATTGGCTGTCAGGAGAGGCGAGGAGAGGAGAGGGAAGGAAGAAAAGCCTATATGGTGAAGGGAAGGAGATTACTGATAGCCTGGACTCTCTCTCTCTCTCTCTCTCTCTCTCTCTCTCTCTCTCTCTCCCCTAATGGCAGTGTGTGTGTGTGTGTTGTGTGATTTAAGGGGGTGCGGGAATAGGGGGACAGGCTTGCGGGTGGGGTTTAGGGGGGTGCGGGAGTAGGGGGACAGGCTTGGGGGGGGTTAGGGGGGTGCGGGAGTAGGGGACAGGCTTGGGAGGGTTTTAGGGGGTGCGGGAGTAGGAGGAAAGGGCTTGGGGGGGGGGGGGGGGGGTTAGGGTGGTGCGGGAATAGGGGACAGCCTTTCTAACCACCCCAAGCCTGTCCCCTTATTCCCAGCACACACCCCCCCCCCAAGCCTGTCCCCTACTCCCGCACCCCCCATAATATATATTGGGTTTGGATGAACTGAAATGGGTTTTGGGCGTGATTATGGGCGTGAATATCGACCTTGAATTTTACCCGAAAATATTTGGGCGTGAAATTTAAGATAAAACGGTGGGCGTGATTTTGTGGGAGAATATTGGGCGTGAAAATGGGTTATAATGTGGGCGTGATTTGGGCAATAACGTGGGCGTAAAAGAGGGCAGGTTTTTATGGCTCAATTTTTCTGCAAGCAAAATTTGGAAAGGGTCGAAGCACTCCCAGGCAATTTGTAGACCAAAAGCATTAACAAAATTATATATGTATATAATGATAATAATAATAATAATAATAATATCAATAACACTAATAGTAGTCACAATAATAATACCAATAATATTAGAAATAATAATAATAATAAATATAATAATATCAATAAAAATAATAGTAGTAATCATAATAATAATAATTTTATACAATAAGTATAATAAATAAATAAATAAATAAATGCAGGAATATTATCTTGTGTTCTTATTATCAAATCAAATATAATTATCAACTCTTATATATAGCAAAGAAGGATTGATTGATTGATTGATTGATATTAAGCGCCGCAACAGCGAGGTCACATGGCGCCCGTGGAGGAAGAAGAAGGTGAATTGAGAGGTGGGACAGTGTAGTATAGAGGCAAAACATTTAAACACATTCAACTTTGATGTAATGATGAAGCACATTTTCTTTTTCTTTTAATGTTTGGAAAAGGGACCCTGTGATCGTGTACAGTATGAGAATTGGAGGCTTCTGATTCCTCCTGACCATGCCACGAAACAAGCTCCTTCCTTATTATAGGTGGTGACAAAAAGGCAGAACATGACAACCTCAGAACAGCAGAACGAGATAACAGCAGAAAGATAATATCAGCAGAACGGTAAAGCAGTAGAACGAGAGAACAGCAGAAAGGCAATTAAAGAGCAGAACGAGAGAACAGCAGAGTAAAGAAAGCAGAACGAGAGAACAGCAGAGTAAAACAAGCAGAACGAGAGAACAGCAGAGTCAAAACAGCAGAACGAGAGAACATCAAAAAGGCAATTAAAGAGCAGAACGAGAGAACAGCAGAGTCAAAACAGCAGAACAAGAGAACAGGAGAAAGGCCAAACAGCAGAACCATAGAACAGCAGAAAGGTAATTAAAGAGTAGAACGAGAGAACAGCAGAAACCAACAGTAATCAAAACAGCAGAATGGCAAGAGAGCAGAACGAGAGAACAGAATAAAGGCCAAACAGCAGAACAAGAGAACAGCATAAAGGCCAAACAGCAGAAGGGTTAAAATCAGCAGAGTGACATAATATGAACCAAACCTCCTCCTCTTCTTACCTTGGCTCTCGTGGTCCTCTATAGGCAAGGAAGTGGGAGAGAAAGAACGATGTATAATTTGTCCATCAAGATCAGTTAATTAATTATTGAAAAGTAAACCCCAACGAGAGTCGAATCTGCTATATATATATAGTACTGTGGTTTGTTGCCTCCTTCAATTTCGTGTTAAAAATATATATATACAAAAAAATAATAATGTATATATGCATTAGTACCCATCTTTGAAGCCATACAGCCATATATATACTATACGCATATTTAGGAAAATTTACACATGCATTCCTACGTCCTCCGACCCAATTTTAAGAGATGTAGGGGACAACGACGAATCAATGCGAGTACAATTTAGCTCTAGGATAAAGGATGGAAATCGGAGGAAATAATAATTATGTGCCCGTGTGATAGAGCCACGACTGACCGCAATTAATGATGAGGAGGGAAGTTTACTCATAACAGTTTCTAGGATACAAAGGAATGATTATTGAGTTCTTAGTGGTATGAAGTGTGTGTGTGTGTGTGTGTGTGTGTGTGTGTGTGTGTGTGTGTGAAGGAAGGAATGAGGGAAGGAGTAGATGGATGCAAGGAAGGAGGAATGATGGAAAGGAGAGAGGGATGGAATGAAGGAAGGAGTGGATGGATGAAAGGAAGGATGAAGGAGAGAGGGAGAGAACGAAGGAAGGAAGAAAAGCAAGAATGAACGAGTGAATGGATGAGTAAATGAAGAGAGGAAGGAAGTGGAGGAGGAACAATGATAGGTGGGAGAGAAGGAAAAAGAATGAAGAAAGGAAGATCAAAGATAGGAAACGAAGTAAGGAAGGAAGGAAGGATCGAGTGCAAACAAGAAATATCTTTGATGTAAGGGAACAAATTGCATTCATTCGGTGAAGTGGAGGCTACAGATTCCTCCAAACAATGCCACAAAACAGACTCCTAGCACTCCAGTACAGACGCTCTTGTTTCTTGAGTGGGTTTTGGAGGCTCCAGTAGTACCCATTCTCTGGACGACGACCCCCTACTGCATTCAACAACATGAGACAATAAAGTTACGCTTATCACACCAACTGGGGCTTTGACAGAGAGAGAGGGAGAGAGAGAGAGAGAGAGAGAGAGAGAGAGAGAGAGAGGGCAGAGGGGACAGGAGGGAGAGTGGATAAGGTGGCTTAGGAGAGAGAGAGAGAGAGAGAGAGAGAGAGAGAGAGAGAGAGAGAGGGTGTGAGTGAGGGCAGAGGGGACAGGAGGGAGAGTGGATAAGGTGGCATAGGAGAGAGAGAGAGAGAGAGAGAGAGAGAGAGAGAGAGAGAGAGAGAGAGAGAGAGAGAGAGAGAGAAAGTTATGACAGTAGGAGCATGGGTCGACTGGGTTGGGGTTGAGGGGTGGGTGGGGGTGGTTGGCTGGTTGGGGGGGGGGGCGTACTTGGGAAATACTGGCAGACTTGTTATTGCGTTGTGTTGTTGCTGTGTGTGTGTGTGTGTGTGTGTGTGTGCCATGTATACCTGTGTGCAAGTTATGTGTGTAAGTATGAATTACGTGTGCCTTTATGTTTATATCCATGTATACGTGTATGTAAATATCCATCCACGTTTTCAGTCCCACCCACTCATCTCTAACTTTGACAAAAATATATAATTAAATAAATAAAAAATATAATATAAAAAATAACGTGTAGGTGAAGTGTGATTAAAACAACACGTATTCCTTTTTCATCTCATTTATATGTGATGTTTATAATTACGAGTTGGTGAATAGAAGAGAAGGGACATTAATACAATTCGAGGCAACTGTATTTATGTAGATGAGTACAAGTCACGTGTGTGTATATTTGGTGTGTGTGTGTGTGTGTGTATGGGAGGCAATATTGTTAGACTGTGAGGATACTGTACTTGATCAGGGTGTAAGGGGAAGTCTGGTCAAGGATTATGTGCCGCGACTGTACCGTTCTCATCTAAACCAATGTTGGTGGCATTGTTGTGTGTGTGTGTGTGTCTCTCTCACTCTCTCTCTCTCTCTCTCTCTCTCTCTCTCTCTCTCTCTCTCTCTCACAGGTCACCCAACAGAAAGCCCTCTCGTAAAAAAAAAAAAAAACTACAAAGAAAATCCAAGCTGTCACATAATGAAAGAAACAATATCAAAGGTCGATCGTCATCTATACCGTAGACTTATATTATTTATTTCTCTATCGCAAACAACAGATAATCGCAAAGGTCGAACTTAGACTATAAACAACACTATAATTCACGAGAAAACGTCTGGGATTTTTCTGAGGTAAACTGGGTCCAGCTGTTCGTCAATTATCCTGGCTACGCCGACACGTCAAGAAAATACCCCCTACATCGTCGTCAACTCATAACATAGAAGATGCCAGACCATATTCCAAGATGCTGTGAGTGACGGTGTAGCTGCTCTCCCCTCATAGTGACGCGAATAAATAAGGTGTCGTCATCTAGTGGGACAGAAGAGAAGCTATGGTACCAACATCACCACGAAGCTCTACTGTCTCATCTGGTGCAGCACCCAATAATCTCGGGGCCTCGCAAGAGTCACGGGCTACTGATAGCCTACAGCCCCGAGGTTGAGGTATAGAAATAACTAGAATTCTATCATATACACATTAAATATATTCTACTCATCACTATATACCCCACACTCTTTCAAAGACAACATTAATACTATAACACTTGAGTTTTATAGTACAATTTAAATATTTATAGATTCCTTTAAAGACAAACTTACAACTCGACCGTAAACAAGTAAATATCACAGACAACAAACATCATCATCATCTCGTTAACTCGATAAATATCACCTGGTAAGCATCTCATAACTTCCCGAACCTTATGGTATCGTACATGACACAACAGAACAACAACACCATTTCAAAAGCTCCGTCATAAAACTAACTGGAAGCGATACAAGTTCCGCTCCACGAGGCGCCCGATGGACCGAACAGCAAGCACCCGAAACAGTACTACTGACTGCTTCTCTCTCTCTCTCTCTCTCTCTCTCTCTCTCTCTCTCTCTCTCTCTCTCTCTCTCTCTCTCTCTCTCTCTCTCTCGCTACAATGACCGTGATGCAGTGATGAGAAGCGGCAAGAAACTCAGAGGCACAAATATTTATGTAAATGAGGACCTGTGTGCTGCATCGCAAGCTACAAAGAACGCTCAGATGCCCCTCCTTAAGGCAGCTAGAGCTCAGGGCAAGGTAGCCTTCTTCCGCCACACGAAACTCATCATTAAGGAGAAGATGAGTGGGGGTGCTGACGGGTGGGGACAGCGGTCGACGGTGAGTGTGGGCGGCCGTTCGGTGGGCGGTGCTAGTGGCGCTGCTGCTGGTGGTGGTGCTGTTGCTGGTGCTGCTGCTGTTGCTGGTGGTGCTGCTGTTGCTGGTGGTGCTGCTGCTGTTGTTGATGCTGCCGCTACTGGTGGTGGCGTGGCTACTGGTGGTTCTGTTGCTGCTGGTGACGCTGCTGTCGCTGGTGACGCTGCTGCCTCTGGTGATGTGGTTTGCGTGGAGGTGGCGGGAGTGTGGTCTGGAGGGGATGATGCTCGTCCATCTCTACCCTCATCTCAGCCGGGTGGCTCCCGTGCGCGTCCAACGTCATCCTCGTCTGCATCTGCATCAGTCGTTCCTTCGCCCCAACGAAAAGAAGTCAAGAAACTAAGGAGTGCTACAAAAAAATAAGAATGTAAGCCGTAGCTCTAGTATCATTGAATAATTAAAATTCTTGGTGACATCATGGATATAGAACAATATCTTCCGTTTTATAATTTGGATAATGAAGATTTTATCAACACAGTAATTAATGACACTCACAATTACCCATTAGACATAATCAACTCATTACAGTATAGTCCCAATGACTCCAACATCCCTAGCCATAATACAGATGACTGTGAACTACTATTACCTGAGCCAATGTGTAATTATACCTTCTGCAACGAAGACTTGAGGCAAACTTTTCCCAGTAATGGATTAAAGATATGTTCTTTTAATGTAAGTAGTGTTCCCTTGCATCTCGAGTCTCTATTTGACCAATATTTAACCCCATGTGGTGTTCAATTTGATGTTGTTGGCTTGTGTGAGACACGCCTTAATGATAACATATGTAATTTATATAACCAACATAATTATTGTCCTTATTTTTTCAACAAGTCGACCCAAGGTGGTGGCTTAGCTATTTACGTACAAAATAAATTTCAAGGTGTTCGAATCGGCGATGCTTGCCTGCGGTTAACTCATATAGAATCACTATTTATCGAAATTTTTAAACCGGAAAAATTCATAATAGGAATTATATATAGACCCCCAAACAGCACATTTGATGATTTTTTTGGCTCTTTGGAATTTATTTTAGAGTTGTTATCCAAATTTAAATTAAATTGGGGGACTATAACATAAATTTACTAAATGTGAATGATAACATTATGAAATACACCAACTTATTTCACTCGTATAATTATTTCCAAGCGATTACAAAACCAACCAGAGTTACCAGCAGGTCTGCAACGTTGATTGAGTGGCATTATGTACATAACTTTAAGTGATCATTTTCCTGTATGGAGTTTATTTTCCGTCTCTACTACAATACAGATCATATTTATATAACTAAAAGAATCTATAACAGTGATAACATATGTAATTTTAGAGAAGATTTAAAAAACTATAAATGGGATTTAGAACTGACCAATACAGAGGGAGCTGAAAATATCTTTAATTCATACATCAGAAAATTTAAAAATCTGTATGATGCCCACTTTCCTGTAAAGTAATTTCCAGTTAAAAAGAAGCACCTTGGAAAACCATATATAACACCTGGTATCACGAAGTCCATAAAACATCGGAACAAATTACAGAAATTATATGCACGATGGCCATTAACATACGGTAAAATCTTTAGGAAATATAGAAACACGTTAACCACAGTTATTCGTACAGCTAAAGAAAATTACTTCAAGTCAAAGTTAAGTCAAGAGTCAGGTGATGTGAAGAAGACATGGGTAACACTAAATCAATTAATGGGTAAAACTAAGTCTAACTTGCCGTCCTCCATAAATTTCTTAAATGAAACTGTGTCAAGCAACAAAGATATCGCAGAGAAGTTCAATGATTATTTCAGTAGTATTGGGCTCAAACTAGCCTCAGACATCGGACCAGCGGGGGTCCCTTTCGAGTCATTTTTACCCGAACCTGTTCCATTCTCATTTTACCTCAAACCAACGTCAGAACAAGAAATTTTAGACGTCGTAAAAAATCTTAAAAGCACTTCTCCTGGATATGATGATATCCACATAAATATAATCAAAGAATGTAGCAAGGAAATGTCGTCTTTTCTAAAATTCCTAATAAATACATGTTTCAAAGAAGGTTACTTCCCAAAACAACTGGAAATAGCCAGGGTTGTACCAATTTTTAAAAAGGGTGAAAAATATATACACACTAATTATAGACCTGTATCCATCCTCCCCAGTCTCAGTAAAATTATAGAAAAAATATTTTATGTTAGAATAACTGACTACTTTTCAAAGTTTTCTCTTTTGACAGACTGTCTGTATGGTTTTAGGCCTGGGTATTCGCCTGATCTCGCAATTCACCATCTTTGCCAAAACATTTATGATACGCTAGACAGTAAATGTAGTCAAATAACAGTGTTCTGTGATTTAAGTAAAGCTTTCGACACCATATCCCACGAAATTTTGTTAAAAAAATTATTACAGTATGGTATCCGAGGGAATGCTAACCTGTTTTTAAAGAGCTACCTTAGTCATAGAGAACAATTTACTGTATATGAAAACTCTTCCTCCTCATATAAGCAGGTCAATTGTGGAGTACCTCAGGGGTCAATTTTAGGCCCAATGTTGTTTTTGATCTATATCAATGATATTGTGTATACTAGTAGTAAATTAAAATTTTTATTGTTTGCAGATGACACAACAATTTTTATTCAGGGTCAAAATATTCATGAAATAACTCATACTTTAAATAATGAGCTAACCAATGTTTCAGAGTGGCTTAAAAGTAATAAATTAACGTTAAACATTACAAAAACCTTTTATATGGTATCAAGTGTCTTAAACACTAATTTCGAGGATATAAGTATTAAAATTAATAATAATCCGGTCAGTAGAGTAAATCAAGCAAAATTCTTATGTATTACTATTGATGAAAAATTAACTTGGAAATCTCATTTATACCAACTCAGTACTAAATTGTCACAAATTACAGGTGTAATATATAGGCTTAGGAATTGTATCACTACCAACTGCCTTAAATTAGTATACATGTCAACAGCTTATTCACACCTGGTATACTGCTCTGCAATATGGGGAGGAGCGTTAAAAACACATATAGATAGTTTATATATTGTACAGAAAAAAATGATTAGGATAATGTTTTACAAATCAAGGTATGACCACACTAACCCTATGTTCATTGAACACAAGCTTTTAAAAGTGCCAGATATACTGGTATTACAATCCTGTTTATTTGTATTTAAATCTCTTCATGTGTATCCTACTGTAACTACATATCAACTGCTTTCGCATAATCCTAACTCAAGAAGACCAAATGATCTAAAAATACCTTACTGTAGAACTGTCCACGCACAGAAAAGTGTCAATGTAAGAGGTGTAAAAGATTGGAATAAACTTTCGTCAGAGTTAAAATCGATCACCTCAATCCAATTATTTAAGAATAAAGTCAAACTGTCTTTACTTCAGAAATATGATAATTAATGTGTATATAATAATATATGGTACTGTACGTGTGGTGTGTAGGTGTTTGTTTATGTGCAGGGGGGTATGTTGGACTTGCTTTTATGTACAGTATATGCATTTGTATGTATATGTAGATGTATGTGTGTATGGTGGGCATTATATTTTGTTAGGTTTTTATATGCATTTGTATGTATATGTAGATGGATGTGTGTATGGTGGGCATTATATTTTGTTAGGTTTTTATATGCATTTGTATGTATATGTAGATGTATGTGTATATGGTGGGCATTATATTTTGTTAGGTTTTTATATGCATTTGTATGTATATGTAGATGGATGTGTGTATGGTGGGCATTATATTTTGTTAGGTTTTTATATGCATTTGTATGTATATGTAGATGTATGTGTGTATGGTGGGCATTATATTTTGTTAGGTTTTTATATGCATTTGTATGTATATGTAGATGGATGTGTGTATGGTGGGCATTATATTTTGTTAGGTTTTTATATGCATTTGTATGTATATGTAGATGTATGTGTGTATGGTGGGCATTATATTTTGTTAGGTTTTTATATGCATTTGTATGTATGTGTAGATGGATGTGTGTATGGTGGGCATTATATTTTGTTAGGTTTTTATATGCATTTGTATGTATATGTAGATGTATGTGTGTATGGTGGGCATTATATTTTGTTAGGTTTTTATATGCATTTGTATGTATGTGTAGATGGATGTGTGTATGGTGGGCATTATATTTTGTTAGGTCTTGTATGTTTTTGTGTTTGCCTATTTGCAGTTGCACTGGTATGTGTTTGTTTTAATAATAATATTTTATGTGTAATATTTTATGTGTGGTGTTTGTTGGTGAGTGTGTAGGTGGGTGTACGTGAAAAAGTCTATACTGAATATTGTATGTATAAGGCTCTATACCACACTTATATATGAACTTTCATGCATTAAAATTTTCCTGTGATGTAATATATAGCGGATTAAGAATGTTTCAAATTAGGCCGCTGAACAAATAGCACTTGACATCAACCAATAACTTTCTTCAGGTCTATATAAAAGCTTTGGCTTAGTGGACCTAGCCAGAATGCCTGACTTATTATTATTTGTACCATATTATATTTGTTGTCTAAGGCCAATAAAGTATCAAATCAAAAATCAAAAATCAAAAATCAAATCTCTCTCTCTCTCTCTCTCTCTCTCTCTCTCTCTCTCTCTCTCTCTCTCTCTCTCTCTCTCTCTCTCTCTCTCTCTCTCTCTCTCTCTCTCTCTCTCTCTCTCTCTCTCTCTCTCTCTCGGTCGGTCGGTCCATTCCTGGTGATTTATGTGGGCATTTGCAATGTCACTTATATAAGTGACATTGGGCATTTGTGTCCCTGTGTTTCTCGGTCTCCTTGGTTATCTCGGATGGTATATGTGGCGGGTGCGAAGTTGGAGAGATATGTGTGTGTCTGTGTGTGTGTGTGTGTTTTGTTTTTGACATTCTCTTACTGTCTCTCATTCTCTTCCTCCATTTCATTCCATTCTCTCACTCTCTCTCTCTCTCTGACAAATTACTTACAAGTAATGCTTACACATATGTATACACAAATATACGTATGAGCTAACGAGGAACATAAATGTGTGCATAAACCTCGTTCATGTATACAACTTGAATACCTTCCTTGCACACACACACACACACACACACACACACACAGATACACACACACAGATACACACACACACACACACACAGATACACACAGATACACACACACACATGACCACACTTTTACACACACACACACACACACACAGATACACACACACACACACACACACAAGGCCACACTTTTACACACACACAAACACACACACACACACAGATACACACACACACACAGATACACACACACACACACACACACACAAGGCCACACTTTTACACACACACACACACACACACACACACACACACACACACACTTTTACACCCCAGAGTCTCTCGCTCATAAACAAACATAAAAGTTGTACTCTGTTTACACTCGTGGTCATAAAAAGACATCCACCCTTCCCTATGTCATATTATAGCATCTGGCTCTTACCTTTATGCCCGGCAGGTGAAAAGGAATGAGAGAGAGAGAGAGAGAGAGAGAGAGAGAGAGAGAGAGAGAGAGAGAGAGATGAGTAGGAGGTTAGCGTGGTGTTGAAGAATTATAATATGTATGGGTGTACGTGTGTTTCTTTATATAATTAATTGCTTTATGGCATTTCCCGGTAGGGGAGGTGGCCGGTAGGGGAGGTGGCCGAGTAGTTAGTGTTCTGGACTCGTAACCTAGAGGTCGAGAGATCGATCCTCTCAGGTGAGGGCCTGAGAATATTTACTCTCCGATTTGAGTTTGAGGCACTACTATAAGGCCACCGAACGTCGTAAAACACCCTCGCTGGTACCATAACAGCTGCAGTATTTGGGAATTACCCTCACTTCCCTCCCTCTGTGGCTGGGTACCAGTTCGGAAGTCGTGACGTGGGTGTGTGAGCAGCAGTTGACCTGGGCCACGGTAACGGGCTTGATTAAGCTTATGTCCAGTGTCGGAACATTAAACAAAAAAAAAAAAAAAAAAAATCTACCGTATGTCCCATATTATTACCAAACTCAAACGACTAACTCGGAATATCGTTTAATTAAGGATTTCTGAAGTGAGTTTGGTGAATTGGAAGTTACTAATTTGTTCAAAACTAGGTCACGAAGCACACACACACACACACACACTCATTAGGGAGAATTTCAGAAGGGAACTTTGAGGAATCGGACACCTAAATTTTATTGGGTTGCGGCAGGGGGGGGGGGGGTCGCTGAATCTTCCAAACTATGCACAAAAAAAAGAAAGAGAGAAAAGAACACACACACACACACCAATATGCAAAAAAAAAAAAAAAAAAAAAAAAAAACGCACACACAAACACACACACCAGTTCCTCTATTCTATATAAAAATGAGGCTTTATTAGTCTGTATTCTAGTAACTTTGGAGGGAACGGCATCCTCCTCTCCAACTACAAAATACGACCCACTCACTGTCTGTCAGGAGAGATTTATATACTTGTTGGGAAATTGAAGAAGTAACTACCGAGTCCTCCAAAAACTTAGCCACCAAATAGATCCCCTTATGAATAATATTATATAATTAATTAAGGTGATGGTCTGTTTCCTGGGATATATATATATATATATATATATATATATATATATATATATATATATATATATATATATATATATATATATATATATATATATATATATATATATATATATATATATATATATATATATATATAAATATAATAGTTTGGAAGGAGTCGATAACCCTTCAGTTCACTAATTAACCACATATATAATCCCTCCCTTAATTAATGACCCCTTAATTAATCCGGGTGATTAATAATTGTCTGTGGAATAATTTAACCATTGTCCTGTAGAAGATGACCCCCCTAATGACCCCACTAATGACCCCCTTAATTAATCCGTGTGAATAATTATCTGTGGACAAACGTAATCATTATCCTGTAGAAGATGACCCCCCTAATGACCACACTAATGACCCCCTTAATTAATCCGTGTGAATAATTATCTGTGGAAAAACGTAATCATTATCCTGTAGAAGATGACCCCCTAATGACCTCCCTAATGATCCCCTTAATTAATCCGTGTGAATAATAATAGTCTGTGGGATAACGTAATTATTATCCTGGGTTGTCCTGTGTGTCATGAAGTATATATAAGCCTGGGGTCAGAGAGCAGTAACTGTCTCGTTCATACTCACAATTAATTTAAAATGGGATTAAATCTGCAGTGTGTCCATTATTTTGTGTCAGAGAGAGAGAGAGAGAGAGAGAGAGAGAGAGAGAGAGAGAGAGAGAGAGAGAGAGAGAATCAAATTGAGAAATGTAGTGGAGGAGAATACAAATACAAATCCCTCCACCCCTCTCTCTCTCTCTCTCTCTCTCTCTCTCTCTCTCTCTCTCTCGGCTTTTGTAGCTAGCCTGATACACTGGTAAGCATATTCTTCGTAAATAAATAAATAAATAAATAAATAAATAAATAAACAAAGAAATAATCAAATAAAAAGATAAACAAGCACAAATTTGTAAAAGAAAGTGAACAATCCACTTCAAAATAAATATAAAAATAAATAACAAATAAATGAAACATATGAACAACAAGAAACACACATAAATATATATATATATATATATATATATATATATATATATATATATATATATATATATATATATATATATATATATATATATATATATATATATATATATATATATATATATATATATATATATATATATATATATATATATATATATACACCCACCTACAAAAGCGCTGTCGCCTCATCTGCAGAGTCATGAACCCCACAAGCTTCACAATTGGAAAATGTTGTTGTGTATGGTATTTCGATTCACGAGTCATTTAACCCCAAACTTCAAGAACCGTTTGGTGAGGCGACAGCGCTTTTGTAGGTGGGTGTACATGCATCCACTTCGTTAATTAAGCGGGTTGTAAAGTGTTGGTAAATCTGGAGTAACTAATTCCACCAAACTATTCCAAGCAACAGTACACCACCCTGTATGAGAAATTGGAGACTTCTGATTCCTCCTGACCATGCCACGAAACACACATACTCCTTCCATAATTATACAGTAGGTGTGTGTGTGTGTGTTTCATGGCAATGTTTTTTGTAGGACTCACTCACCTCCAATTTTTTTCTGACGATATCACAGAGGCCCTTAATTTAATCTCTGGTGGTCCTTTTTCGTGGCAAACTTTGGAGGAATCAAGAAGCTCTAATACACCAAAAGTTCTCCCTATTATTTTTGTACACTCCGTCTCTCAGCTACATGTATATATCCCTTTGAGTTTCCCCCTTGTTAGAGCTCATAGAATTTGGTTTAAAAAGCGGGGATAAAATTTCATGACGGATAATTAAACTCTGAAAACGAATTGAATCGGGAAACTGAGACGTGATGGGAGGCTTGACGGTGATGGGGAGGGAGGGAGGGAGGGGAGATAGATGGTGGGGAGAGAGAGGAAGGGAGGAATGTAGGTAGTGAGAGAGAGAGAGAGAGAGAGAGAGAGAGAGAGAGAGAGAGAGAGAGAGAGAGAGAGGTGAGCGGGAGAAGAGAGACTGAAATAATGCAAAAGGGGCGTCATAGTGATGGGGGTGAGTGGTTGGTTAGTGGGGGTGATGATGGAGGGAGGGGGACCGTAGAGACTGAAAAAATGTAAGAGGGGCACGTGTTTTACAGTGATAGGGGAAGGGGAGGAAGGGGGGAAGGGGAGGAAGGGGGGAAGGGGAGGAAGGGGGAAAGGGGAGGAAGGGGGGAAGGGGGGAAGGGGAGGAAGGGGGGGAAGGGGGGAGGGGGAGGAAGGGGGGAAGGGGAGGAAGGAGGAGGAGAGGAAGAAGACAAGATGGAAAGAAAAAACAAATAACTAGAAAAAGGATCGGTAGGTGAATGGTTGCAATGAATGCGACAGACCCAGAACACGTCAGACATGAATAAATCTCACACCACCAGAGAAAAGACAGAAGAATCGTATAGGAACAGACGCATCAAGCAGGATCGACTCACCAATAAAAAAACAAACAAACTTGTAGTCGTAGAAATGGGCATAACAAACGCTGCTGGGAACAAGGAAAAATATGCAGGGGAGAATCTCTTGTTGGTAACTTGAAGTGCTACTCATTCTGGAAAATTGTGTCAGGAAACAGATAACCTCAGTGTTCTACATAGAGGGTCTGTTTTTGTGGCGTGGTTTGAAGGAATGAGTAGCCGTACAATTTAATGTCATGAGAGTGTCCCTTGGAATTAATTAAACCAACTCACAGGTATCCTGGCGTAGGAGGTGAGGTGCAGCCAGTTGGGTTCTTCTCCAAGTCCCTCGTCCTGGAGTTGTACCCTCAGCTCTCTCTATCCTCGTCCGCCACCTCCCCCACTGCCTCTCTCACGCCGTAGGAAATGTCTGACGCCCTCCGCCTCACCCTGATGGAGGTGGCGGTGTCTCTGGGGTGTGAGGGAGGCGGTGGGTTCGGCGGGGGTGTGAGGATGGGATGCTGGTAGTCGTCGTCGTCGTCGTTGTTGTTGTTGTTGACGTCGTCGTTGCTGTGGTTGAGGTTATGGGGTCGTGGGTTGCGTTTGTTTACATCCTGAGGGAGTGTGTCTTCTGCTGTACCATCTCGTGCCCTGGATCTCCATTCCTCCTTGATGTCCTTCACCTGGGACTTGAGCCACAGTAACTCCCTCGAGAGCATAGACTCCTGACGCCCTTCCATCGCCTCCATGCTGTCCAATCTCCCCTTCAGTCCCTCCAGCCACGACAGCAGGAAGTAAAAGGACGCTACCTGAGTGACCACGAGCAGACCACACAACACGGAGATGAGAGGGAAGAGGAGAGGATGGTGGTGTTGTTGTTGTTGTTGTTGATGGTGGTTGTGGTGTTGTTGTTGTTGTTGATGGTGGTGGTGGGACGACTGGTGTTGGTGGTGTTGTTGTTGTTGTTGATGGTGGTGGTGGTGGTGGTGGGACGACTGGTGTTGGTGGTTGTTGTGGTGTTGTTGTTGTTGTGACGGAGGTGGGGGCGTGGTGGTGCGTCTTCTCTTAGTAGGGATGGGGGTGGAGTCTAGGGAGGTGGCGGTGTGGGGGTCTGTGTGTGTCTTTCATGATGGCTGTCTTGCCTGTTTTTATGTACGTCTTTCTTAATATTTATCTTTCTACCTTATGTGTATTATTACCTCATTTTCTCACCTTTTCTTTATTCCTTGTATTTTACTTATTTTCCCTTTCTGTCTTTTTCGTTCTCATTCTTTATTACGTTTATACTTTATATCTTGGTTTTTATATTCATGTCGATTTTCTTTTTATTTATTTATTTCATGACTCGTGTATGTCTTAAACTATTCAACCAAGTCCCAACACAAGCATCATGACACATATATCAAAGAAAGACACATAGTACTGTAAGGAATGTAACCTACACTGACCTCTTCAATGTGTGTGTTCTTACCTATTTGTTCTTACCTATTTGTATCTTTACAGGATTGAGTCAAGCTCGTAATGTCCCGTATTTTAAATCACAATTATCATATTTTTCTTTAAAGTTATGTATGTTTTTGACGCACACCACTTCTTCTGGTAATTTATTCCATTCGTCTATTACTCTATTTGGAAAGCTATATTTCTGTACATCTTTATCTCCTCTTCTTTTAATTAATGTGTGTGTGTGTGTGTGTGTGTGTGTGTGTGTGTGTGTATCAAAGACCCCTCTTCATTTGTATTAGCCAGCACACCACTCGTTCACTAACCACTCGAGTATTTTGTTTATATACTTATCAGTGTTCACGTCTTACAACACAACTTAGTTAATTAAAGTTATTGCATTGTTCATTAAGTTCATCTATAATCTCCTCTTCGTTTATATATATTTTTCTACTTTTTCTAACACAAATTTTCTAACATATTCAGTTCAAGCACACCTAGACGCTAATATTTAGTAATCTTGTAAATTTCTAACAATAACTGCAACAATTTTTTTCTGACACTTAAAACAAGGATCTGTTTTCTAAATTCTTCGTGATCGGCTTATTGAGTTTGATTTCCTTTACGATCATCGGGGAGGAGTGACTCTGGGCTCGGGTTTATGGTATTCCTAAATAATTAATTACCTTTATAGGCTGAGCATCGGTACAATAACAACATCAATATAGCAACCAACCCCTGGACTTGTTACTCTCAATCTCATCCTTATTATTATTATTATTGTTTCGGGTTTTGACTGGGAATACGATCGGTTCAAACGTTGTCTTTGGATCCATGCATTTACTCACAATTCTTTTCACTACTCACACTCGCAACTTATAAATGTGTGCAATATACTCATCGCCATCCTGGTTAAAACAAAAATGTCACTTAATTATGAATATTTTTCAAATAGATAAGTATTCTGAACACCATTAAAGTCAGACCTCATTTATGTGTATCTTTTTAACACCACGACAGTTAGTTATCATTTCATTTCTCACTTAATAAATGTGTGTGCGTTTATTTTCATGACACCACACAACACAGGTCAGTTATCAATTATATCTCACTTATTAAACTCGTACGTGTATGTATATTTCATCACAACTTCAGCAACACTAGATCATCACAGGACTATATGGTTTATTTCTCCCTGTATCCTGGAACTAAGAAATTACCTGTGGAAAACGAGGCAATGATATTAAATCGTAGCAAAGGATAATAGTAAGTATGCATTTATATAATTTAGGCAAGACCAAAACCTATAAGATATATGGTAGAAAACAGTATGAAATATGATATTTAAAAATTGGTTACAAATAAGTATTAACAAAAAGTATGAAGCACAAAGCACACTCACATATAATAAAGGATAAAGTACCAAACGAATAATAATACACGGTGATGGGACGCATGTTAATAGTAGTGTAAAGGAAGGAAGGAATAGTATTGTGAAGGAAGATAACAAAAAGGAGAAAGTAAAAAAAAAAAAAAGTATAAAGGAAGGAAATAAACGAAGGAAAGAAGGAAGCGAAGATACGAAGGAAGAAAGTAAAAATAAAATAAAGGAAGGGAAAACGAGGAAAGAAATGGAAAAGAGGAAGGGAGGGATAGCTGTTTTTCTGGCTTTCTGTCTAGCTTTCTGTCTTTCTGGGTAGTTAGCTATCTGTCTGTCTATCTGTCTGTCTGTGTAGTTAGCATTCTGTCTGTCTGTCTGTCTGTCTGTGTAGTTAGCATTCTGTCTGTCTGTCTTTCTGTCTGTCTGGGTATTTCGCTTTCTTTCTATCTGTCTATCTGTCTGCCTGCTTTTCTGTCTGTATAGCTAGCTTGCTTTCTTTCTGTTTGTCTGTCTCTCTGCTTTTCTGTCTGTGTAGTTAGCATTCTGTCTGTCTGTGTAGTTAGCTAGCTGTCTGTCTGTCTGTCTGTCTGGGTATTTAGCTTTCTTTCTGTCTGTCTGTTTGTCTTGCTGTCTGCCTACTTTTCTGTCTGTGTAGCTGTCTGTCTGTCTGTCTGTTTGCCAATTCAAAATTCAAAATTCACTCCATTCAGCCTCGTTATAAGTCTATCTTATTAACTCTTTTATCCAATATACTCTCTCTCTCTCTCTCTCTCTCTCTCTCTCTCTCTCTCTCTGTGTGTGTGTGTGTGCTTATCTCTCTCTCTCTCTCTCTATCTCTCTCTCTCCCTCTATATCTCTCTCTCTCCCTCTATATCTCTCTCTCTCCCTCTATATATCTCTCTCTCCCTCTATATCTCTCTCTCTCCCTCTATATCTGTCTCTCTCCCTCTCTCTCTCTCTCTCTCTCTCTCTCTCTCTCTCTCTCTCTCTCTCTCTGGAAAAGAGGAGGGGAATAAGACAGTTGAGGAGGGATTAGAGGAAAGTGAGGAATCACATAAGAAGGAAAAGAAAATGAAGAAGGAAAAGAAGACGAAGAAGAAGCAACCTGGAGGAAGTGACGAGCCTGGCAGGAATTCAAAACACTCTCGGGTTCCTCACAAGGCATCTCGTGCTCCTACCAAGGAGAGGCCTGTGGATATACACATTGTAGGTGATTCCCAGGCACGAGGGCTGCAACCCCTAATGGCAGATCGCCTTCACACTTCTGTGAAGGTGAATTGTTTGCCAGGTTGTGGCAATGCTGACCTCCGAAAGGAAGCTGAGAGGATCCAAACGTCCAGATCTGCTGTCATTGCACTCATGGTGAGTGGTAATGACATCTACCTGAGAAATGGTAGAGTAGGCATGACCGAAGGAGTCCTCTCGGATGTGCTCGGTGCAGTAGATGACTGTGGGTTAAAAACCCGCAGAAGGGTAGTTGTTGGCATGCTCCCAAGGAGAGGCCCCTTAGGGACTGCTCTGTCAAAGAACATTGCAGTAAATCAGCGCCTGGCTGATTTGTGTACTGCCGAGGGGGTGTTCTTTGTGGACCCCTACACCTCACTGTTTGGTAGAGACGACCTCTACCAGAGGGATGGCACACATCTCTCACTAAAGGGGAAAGAAGTGCTTTCCAAATTAATGGAAGACGCCGTCCGACGATGTCTCAGGAGCACTCGACCGAGCGTGGAGGAGAGCCCTCGTCGCTATGCTAGAGTGAACCCAGAGAAGACATTCGCTGAGATCCTGAAGAAGGATATCCCCAGCACTACCAAGACAATGACCAAACCGGGAAACGGAAGAGTATAGGGAGCCCTGCAGTTGGGGGTTCCCTGAAGGTTCTATTGTTCAACGCCAGGTCCATCTGAAACAAGTTTTTGGAACTGCGGACCCTCGTTGCGACAGAGGAACCCGAGATGGTGGCCATAACGGAGTCATGGTTGAGAACCTCAGACAGAGATCTTGAAGGGGAATTCGTGATTCCAGGCTACCAACTCTTCCACAAAGATAGAGAGGACAGAGGGGGTGGTGGTGTGCTGTTGTATGTAAAGAACTCCATCAAATCGATGACCTGCAACATCACATCAAACCACGAGCTCCTTGGAGTTGACCTAGAAATAGGCACTGCAAAATACAGAACCCTGCTGCTTTATAGACCCCCTGGACAACTCAATGAGATGGACAGGGACCTATACCAGTTGCTGGGTGAACTAGTGGACGGCAGGGTGTGCATCCTTATGGGGGACTTCAACACACATGTTGACTGGGAAACCAGAGAGCCCTCTGCCGAGAACACACCACTCTTGGAGTTTGTAAATGATGAAT